>CM076257.1:10645762-10933262 GCA_038380765.1 Odontothrips loti | reverse complement strand
AAATAACAGACGAGGTGATCGGAAACCACCTCGGCCTCCCTGAACAGTACAAGAAGCACCCCGCCAAGGTGCGGGCCGCGCCCATGACCTCCACCCCGAACAACCAGCCCTGCAGCAGAACACTCCCGAACCCCCGGCGCGACAAGTACATCCTCCCTCTGGAGTACGGCGACCGGGGGCCGCCCCCCGCAGAGCTGACGCTGAGCCTGGAGCTGGAGTTCGTGGAGAAGGAGAGGCTGAAGATTCTGTCGGGCGTGACGGTGCTCAAGGCCAGGCTGAGCGAGATCGAGAGTCAGAGGGAGGAGGCGGAGAGGGAGGCGGCTATGGAGCAGGCCTTCATCAGGGCCGAGCTCAAGTCCAAGGCGGAGAAGATGCAGGGCCAGACGGCCAGGATCCGGAGCCTGCAGGAGCGCGCCGACAAGTGTCAGGAGGAGATTGACTCTTGGCAGGAGAACAGGAACAAGCAGCAGCGGATCTTCTCCATGTCCATCGAGAGCGCGGAGCTGGAGCTGAGTCGTATGCGAGCCGACCTGGAGCGGTGCCGGGACGAGCAGGCCAGGAGCGAGCTCAGGGACAAGATCTACCACCAGGCCGACGTGGTCGACTCGGAGAAGAAACTGTACGAAGATCTCGAATTCAAGTACCTGGAGGAGGAGTCGGTGTGGCTTGCCAGGAAGGAGGAGCTCAACAAGGAGCTGTCGGAAGCCCTGAAGAAGTTCGAAGAGTACGTGGCGCAGGTGTCCCAGCTGGAGTCGTGGGTGACCAGTGGCGGCCAGCAGGAGAACTTTTCAGAGCAGAAGCAGGCATACTTGGAGCGGCTGCAGGAGGTAAGCGTCGTCTGCTCTGTGCTGTAACGTTTTGTGCCGGAGTGATGGTGATAATGTCAGCAAAATTTAACAGGGCCAGCTGCAACTGGATTTGCTGGATGCCCGCATTAAGGAACTAGTCAAGCAGGGCGCAGGTAACCTGGGCTGCGATTCAAACAGAGATTCCTTCGAGGTTCGTATTTGTTTTTTACTTTCCGAAAATCACATACGAGTCTCCGATTTGTTGACCAATTCGTTCATGATTGTAACTTATTTGTTCAATATAGGTTGATCTGAAAAACGCACTGTCAACCAGCGATTTGGATTCAACAGCAAGTGAACCTTTCCCTTGTTTTAATGGACTGAGTTCTTTGGAATCGTCTTTCTGTAGTTATCAACAAAGTCTGCCTCTGGGAGCTGAAGGTACCTTGACTTTACAAACCTACCAAATTTTTTTTTAAACGTAACATAATCACAGTTGAATACTGTGGTTTTTGTGTAAGTCCAAGTCCGCTTACCAGCCTTGAATTGGTGGTCGTCGATCCATACGGCTAGGTGTAGTTAGGCCAAGGCTTTTTCTTGCAGTGTTTTTTTTTTTTGTTTTTTTATATAATTTTTTTATTAGCAAAATCATATAGCTGGAATGTGCAGTATAGTGTAGTGCAATTATGTGTTTGAAAATACCATGGTAGTGTTGTGCTCGCCAAGCCTGTAGAAGTGTGTTTTGTTCTGTCCCCAGCCGGTATGGCCGGGGCGGGCCCCTCCCCCACATCTGACGGCACTGCGGACGCAGCCCTGGCCGCTGCAGCCGCTGCAGCCGCTGCAGCCGCCGCCCATTCGTAAGTCCCTGCAGTCGGTGCGACACGTCCCATGCGGGCTGCCGCGGCTCCTCCTATAACTACGTGGCTCTGTGTTTCAGGAACCCGTTTGCTGCCCCGAAGGACATGGTGAGTCGCCTCTTGTTGGCTATGACGTGGTCGGTAAAGCGTCCGTCCGTTGCCCTCCGATCCCGCCCGTGCACCGAGGTGTTCTTGCGCTAGTTCGTGGAGTGTGTCGTGGTCGTGCCCCGCCCCACAGCCCCGCGCGTCACGTGACCAGGCAGGCGGGGTCCTTGGTGTCGGCCCGGGCTCTGGGGGGAGGGTGCCGGCCGGAGACAGGGAGGCCGCTGAACGGTCGTGTCAAGTACGTCAAGTTGACGCTGCAACCTGTTCCAGAGTGTGGCTGCTGGAAACGTGGGATATGCTGAGGCGGGCCTGGAGCCCCAGCTGGAGCCCCAGCCCTCGGGCGGCTCCGGAGGTGGCCCTGGAGGGGGTCAACCCGGCCACCCCAGCCTCAGCCACGCCCCCGTCCTCGGCCACGGCCTCAGGGACTCGGAACTACGCGCACTTCGGCCTGCTCCGAGGGCCGCCCGCGGTCTGGGAAATGTAAGTGGAAATAGGAGGCTGTTCGCGGCCTTCTTCCAGTAGGGAGAGTGCAGATGAATTATTCACGAAAACAATCACAAATAATCACACCCTTTTCTAAAGGGGGCATCTTTGTTAAAAATTGAAAAATTGCAATTTTTTGTGCAATTTTTTTTTCCTCGTCGTGATCTTTTTTCACCTGCACTTTTTTTGATAGGATTTGTGCTGTGCGGGTGTTGTAGTTGCTGTGTTCCGTTCCCAGGCACAGAAGCAGCAGCAGCAGCCCCGGCAACGCCAGCAGCGGCCGCTCACCAGGTACCTGCCGGTCCGGGGCGGCGACCTGGACCTACGCCAGCACGTCGAGACCGCCGGCCACTCCATCGAGCTCTGCGGACACGTGTCCGTGGACGTGTCCACCTGCCGGGGACCGCTGCTCAAGCTCTCGGCCCGCTTCGGCAACTGGCAGAAGCGGTGGTTCCTCTTCGACCGGTCCAGCAAACTGCTCTCCTACTGCAAGGGGAGGCCGGGCAGGCGCAGCAGCAGCAGCAGCAGCAGCAGCAGTCGGCCCAGGGGAGGCATCCGCTTCCAGGTACGTGCAGTGCTGCCAGCAGGAGCACCAACACCTCAGCACACTCAATGAAAAAGTCAATTTCCCACGATTTCCATGCCTTCCATTCTCAGTGTTGACAAATGTCTTCCCCGTCTCTGTTGCAGTCGATCGCGGAGGTGTATGTAGACCACATGAACGGACACAAGCACGCGCAGCCCAACTGCGTGTTCGTGGTGAAGACGACCGAGCGCGCGTACCGCCTCATGGCGCCCAGCCCGGAGGCCATGCGGATCTGGGTGGACGTCATCTTCACCGGTGCAGAGGCCTATCAGGAGTTTGACTGAGGCCTCTCTCTGTCTCTGCCGACAGCCATCTCTCAGGTTCTTCCTGAGTGGTTGTGACTCAGTTTAGTTAGTGGCTAACCAAGTGCCATGCATCTCATGTTGCTGCTTTGTTTGTAGTCATTCAGTATTGAAAATGGTCCTCAGGTGCTCATAAAAGTGTTCTCAACGTTTCTGAACTGGTCAATGTAGTTAGCCATGCCTTAGCAAGCGTAAGGGCGACTTTCTCTTTTTATTTCTGTCTTATTTTTATTCTTAGCCATAATTGGTTTTAACGAAGCAGTGATTAAACTGAATTTCATTTTAGTGTGTGGATTGGGTTATTCTCAATCTCAACTCCAAGGATTTGTTTCTTTATTTGCCATGACCAAGGAGTGTGCATCTGGTCTCTGTGCGCAGCTGTGTAGTCTATTTTTATTGTTAATTCATCTTGCCATGTATTGGTAATATCTTACCATTTTGCTCTCATCTATGCTTATAAATGGAGGTTCTTTTTTTTTCTATGTTTTGTTTTAAGAAGAAGGGTACATTTTTTTAATGTTCCTCTTCAGTAATGCATGTTTTACTCTGGCCATTCGTTCTAATGTTAAGTGGATTCAGAGGAGAAATCCCTACTTAGTAGGTCCCGTTTATATTGCTTGCCAAAGAACCCAGTGTGTGGAGTTTGAGACACTTAAGATTGTGTAGCCAAAGGTAGTAAGAATTGAGCTCTAATTTTTCTCTCTTGTGATACATTCTTCTAAGATGGTGTGTGTTGTTACCATGTGCTGCTCTTCATTGTATTACTTGAAAGCGCAAGGAGATGAGATATGTATTTAGGGATCACCCTTAAAGTACGTCCATGGCCAGTCTTAGCGCACATGACATGGCGCCTGGTGGGTAGGCAAACTCACACGCATGCATGCACGCGTGTCGTGCGGGCTGGCCTACCCTGGCTCTTGCAGGCGCCATGCCCGGGCCCGGCGTCGGCGTCACCGTTACTTTACGTGACGTATCGTTGCATTTTAGAGAAAATGCTCCTGTATGTCGATCGTTTCCTCTGTGTTTTGAGTGTTTCATTCATTTCATTGTATGATATTGATGACAGTTCGGATTTTCTTTTGTCTAATCTCGCTGCATATTCTGTAGCTTTCCAAATTGTCAGCTATGGGCTTATTGGTTGTAGTCAGTATCATTGACTAGCGAAGTACCCTTTAGAGTGTACTCTTTTATCTTACAATGGCAACTATTTTTAAAGCGTTCATTCTTTTTTAACTTTTATTATGTTACTGTGTCATATTCATCATAGCTTCCATTTAGCTTTTGCTTGTTCACTTACCCTTGACCTTCCATTGACCTTCTTTCTAAAGTATCAATGTTTTTGAAATTGTGTGATCATTGGTGTTAGTCCTCTCTGGGACCAGTGCTGGTCTGAATTTGACTCTGTTTTTATCATGCTCATCCAAGAATAATGAGCAGAGATCGTAATAGTTTTAAAGTCTTTTTTATTTTACTGCAGTGTGCACTGCAGTTTCATGTCCTCTAAGAACATATAATCTTTTGCTTTTTGTGTTAGATCATGGACAAAGTCTTTCTGATCAGTACTTCAGTCTTGTTTTTAGGGACGTAACTCTTTTAACTCCTCATAGAATTTGGTATTCAATTTATTCCATTTGTATTATTATATCAAGTGACTTACTCTTGATGTATTCTTTGTAACCAAAGTTTTTCTGAAACCAAAATGTTTTTGGTTGTTTACCAATACAAATGTTTAAGTGTTTGTAAGTGCTATGAATGCCATATATGTGCTAGCATAAGTATGTTCCGAAGTGTTGTCTATTCTCTTCCTTTGTTTGATTGAAACTCAGACAGTGCAGCTTCTGTGCAGCTCAGTAGAATGGCAGCCAGAGCAAGCGTTGCATTGACATAACTACCCATGTAAGGAATGTGCATTTTTCTTTTAAAAGTGTTGAAAGTGAGTTTCATGTTACATGGCAACTGTATTGTCATGTTATTTATTTGTTATAAAACTTGAAGTCAACTTATGGTAGATATCTATAATAAGCGTGGATAGTCCAAGATCCTTTGCATTTCATCTAGTCTTCTCTTGTCAATGACTTTCTGCAATTCAGTCTTGTTTCTGAACTCGCACCAGCCTTTACAGAGAAGTCCTTCAGTAGTTTATATTGTTCTTATACAACTCTTTGTTTGTTTCAAATTGCTTCCATAAGATTATTAAAGTGTGCAGTTTGAAACACATTTGAGGGAGAGACTGTGGTTTAAAAATACACAATTGTTAGCAGAATGTATTGAATGATAAAGATTGGTGTATAGAAAATTATCTTATTAACGAACGTGCCTTGATTATTCTAGTGATGTATCAGAATGAATTTAGATTTGATGTTTGGATTGTCAAAGAAAGTGAGCACCATTTTATTTCTTTGTACAAACGGTTGATTAATTTCATATTTTTTGGACATTGTTTGCCAAGTGCTGTGAATTATTTTTGCTGTGTCTTTGTGAATGTGGACTGACAATGTAATTTAATTCAGGTGGTTATTGATGTATGTTTGGGATAAGAGATCATTATTGTCAATATTTTTGTTACTATTTATGTCTCTATTTCTAATGAAATTTTTGTTTAATCTCATTAGACCATTACTGAAAGTAATGTTAATAAACAATCAGCAAGACAAAGTCTGTTCTTTCCCATATTCCTCAAGTCTATACACCTGTCGACCGAATGTAAGGGTAGATTTGGAAACTTCTGTAGTTTCAAACAAATGCATGTGTGCCCAATGGAAAAAAGGAAAGAAAAACAAAAAAAAAAACGACATAACTCGGTAACAAACTATTTAATAGATAAAAATTAGACAAACGTAACAAAAAACGAAAAACAGAAAAGCGTAACAAAGATGAGGTAGTCTTCGGAGCGTAGCCACGGCCACGCCCTGCTGCAGCTACACGCTGTTCTCCTGGACCTGGTCCTGGATCCAGGACATGTACTCGCTGACCCTAGTGTACAGCCCCGGCAGCTTGGGGCGCGCGCAGCCAATGCCCGTGGAGACGACGCCGACCACCGTGAGGCGGCCGTCGTGTGGCAAGCCCCGTCCCCGTCCGGCCTCGGACACCATGAGCGGGCCGCCGCTGTCCGCCTACACACACACACACACACACGCACGACGTCACAGACACGGTCACGGTGGACTACGGCGTTCTGCACCATGGCGTCAGCTCACCCAGCAGGAGTCCCGCCCTCCGGACTCGAAGCCCGCGCAGATCTGCGTGTCGTGGATCTTGGTCTTCTTGCCCTGAGACTTGTACCAGTCCCGGCACTGCGCGTTGGCGAGCACCCTCAGCTGCACCTTCTGCAGCACGTCCGCGCGGCCACCTGCAACCGCCACGGGAGACTGAGGCGGGCGTTCTGTGCCTCGGGAGAAATCCCGGGGGGAGCCTGGAAGCTTCTAGGGTTCGGAGCTTCTGTTTTCCTCGCTCTGTGACTTTACCACCTGATGCCCAGCCCAGCCCAGCCCAGCCCAGCCCGCCCCGGCTGCTAGCGCCCGCCGAGCGGAGGGTAGGCCACACGCAGCGCTCGGGTGCGCGGCCCGGCGGGCGCTGCCTACCCGGCCGGCTGCAGGCGGCGGCGGGGCGGGGCGGCGGGCGGCACACGCCACACACACGGATGGAACTGAACCTGCCTTGGTTGGAGTTCTCGTTGGTCCAGCCCCAGCCCGCCGCGGTGGCCGACATGTCCGCGAAGGAGGCGGGGCCGGCGTCGAGGCCGCCGTCAGGGGAGGGCAGGCAGGCGGGCCAGGCGCTGCCGGCGGACCACTGCACGTCCTCGGCCAGCCGCATGAGGGCCACGTCGTGCACGAAGTGCGCGCACTCGTACCCCGGGTGCATGACGAGGGCGGCCACGGCCACGCTGAGCGCGTCGCGCTCGCGGAGGTCGTGTCGGCCGACGGACACGTGCAGCTGCTCGGCGCGCAGGGGCTCGCTGCTGCCGCTGGAACAAGAAGCAAGGCCGGTATCTGAACCCGGACCCGAGCCGAGCCCGGACCCGGGACAACGAACTGCAACCGCGACGAGTGGAAGAAGTCCGCTGTCGACTCGCAACCCCCCCCCCCCCCTTCCCCCCACGGCCTTGCCTGGCGACGCCACATGCGGGCCGGCAGCCATGCGCCATCCTTGTCGCACACAACCTCCCCGCCGGCGGAGCAAGTGAGAGGGAACCACAGAATCGGACCGTGTTGCCGGAACTCGGACGGACTGATGCCCCCGGGCTGCCGGCGCGTGCCGGGCTCGTGGCGGGCGCGTGGCCAGGGTGTGGCCGGGGTGTGGTACGCGCCGGTCAGCGGGGTGGTCGGTGGTCAGACACTCTCACACTCTCTCTCTCTCTCTCTCTCTCTCTCTCTCTCTCTCTCTCTCTCTCTCTCTCTCTCTCTCTCTCTCTCTCTCTCTCTCTCTCTCTCTCTCTCTCTCTCTCTCTCTCTCTCTCTCTCTCTGTGGTGAGTCGCACCCACCTGCAGAGACAGTGCGCCGCCGTCAGCACCCATCGCCGGCTGATGAGGGTGCCTCCGCAGAAGTGGCCGCCGCCGCGGGTGATGGACACCAGCCAGGGGAACTCCCCCCGCTGCGCGGCCAGGCCGCCGACGATGCGCGGCCGGGGCGCCAGCCGGGGCGCCAGCCGGGCTGACAGGGGCGCCAACCCCAGGCCGCAGGGCACGTCGGCCACTGGCGGGCAAACCAATCAGGCCACCGATCAAACACACAGGCACTTGTACACGGCTGGTAACAGGGCAGGGCCGTCGCTGACCAGCTGGGGGAAGAAATAAGGAGGCGTTCTCCACTCGGCACGCCAAGTTTCCGCGCAAAAGTTTGACGTTAAGAAAAATGCTTTCCGGTCGTGGTGACAGTTGGTGGTGCTGTCGCGAGCCCGTCGGGGGTGGTCACGGCACGGGGTCACTTACAGTTCTGGACCGCCTCGGTGCCGGCCAACAGCAGCAGCAGCAGCAGCGGCAGCGGCAGCGGCAGCGGCAGCAGCGGCAGAGGCAGCAGCGGCAGCAAAGGGGCGTCCGGGCGTGGGCAAGACATCGTTGCGCTGGTCTGCGCAAACTCTCTGGCAAACTCCTGTTTTCACGGTTTGTTTTGGGGAAAAAAAATTATGAATTGTGTTTGAGTGTTGGTGTTGAACTTGTCGGTGGGTCGCGACGCCGCTCGGAGGGTGAGGCGGGGAGGCGGGTACCAAAGGCAGGAGCCTGGCGGTGGCTGAGCTGCACTGATCTCGGCCCGCCCAATACTACCATTCTTATGGCAGCCAGGGCAGCCGCCCGCCCCACCAGCGAGCCCATGGGGCCATGGGGGCCCACGGGGGCTCTCTGCGGTCCAGTGCAGGCCGTCGCCCCCACGGGTCGGCGGCCCCACGCGGCACCCAGCCCGCCCGGCGGAGCATTCCACCCGGTCAGGTGCAGGAGGGGGCGTCGAACTGTCATGCAATGAACTCACACCCATGCAGTGTCGGCTAGTGTTGGGAAGAAACGGGGAGCACGGTTATACGTTTCTAAAGACCTACTCTACCCCGTGTCTCTGCCGTGTGGAAAACAAAATTATCTCGCATTTCTTTTAATTTATTCCGTTTTTTACCACCCGCTAAAATGTATTCCAGTGTGCACTAAACCCATTTAAATGTTGGAGAGATCCCGGAACAGCAGGTAATTTCTCCCTTCCCTGCGTTACGCCCAAAACTTCCAGGTCGAATAAACGATAGTGTACCAAGGTACCAAAGCCCGAAGGGTCGGTGGCACGAGGCGGCTGGGGCTGGGCTGGTCTCGGGGCGCTGACCTGGTCCCGGCACGCCGACACCCGACACTCACCGGCACACAGGACACCAGCGGACGCCATCGGACGCCCAGCGCCTGCAGTGCGGTGGACAGGGTAGGCCAAAATGGGTGGGTCACGAGGGGTGCATCACATGGTAAAGTCACTGTACACCCAACGGAACAGTCTCATGTACAGTCACTTCCAGTCCCTTCCCAATCATTCCAATCACCAGACACCGAAATGATTCCGAAAAAAAAATCAGCGAGAAAAAAAGGCCTGATGGGATGTTTGACCGCTGTTGACAAAACCTATGTCGTCCCGGCTTCCGCCAGGACCCCTGCCTTCAACTTCGGTGATCTTACGGGAACCGGTGCTTTACGGCTGCTAGTTGGCCCCGGGACACAGCACTAGAACCCGCTACCCGGCTTGCGCCGGACGGATCTCCCGGCAACCCCTAGCCCGCGCTAATGCGCGAGGCCCCCTCCGCTAACCACGGCCTCCGGGACTCCATCATACTGTAGTGCCCTTCGACCGCAGTCTGGTTTGGCCCCACTCATCGTGGGAGTCCGCCCCTGCGAAGATTTGGAGGACATAGGTTCCCTTCGTACACGGCCGAAGCCGCTGTACTCTACTCGCTACGTACCGAGTAGCGGCATGTCCGCACCTGCCAGATTCAGAGAGAGGAAAACAGAAGCTTCGAACCCTAGAAGCTCTGCACATCCCCCGAGTCTCCCCCGGGATTGCTCCCGAGGCACAGAACGCCCCCCGGGCGGGACCCTCGAATCTAGGGAATCGAACCCTAGACCCTCGGGACCGGGGGTTTGTGCCGGCGGCGCCTTAGCCCGCACGGTCGCTTGGACAGCCATACCGATATCATGTTCGGAAGTATACTTTAGCCACTGTCGTCCGAGCTGCGCCACAAGAAAAAGTTGAGCGACGGGCAAGATTTGAACCACGGACCTGTCGATTCTCCGACCGGTCCGTTAACCCTTGCGGCTACCGAGCCACGATGGTGATGGATGCGCGCTCCCGGCACTCTAGCTCCACAGAGTAGGGCTGAACATCGAGAAAACTTTTTGGCGGAGTCAAGAGTTGAACCCGGAACCCGTTCGTTTGGAAACAGCGCCTGAACCGGTACGGCTATCGTGCCACGATACCATTCGTCCGAAGCTTCCTATACTGTAACATCATTTCCAAACGAACGGGTTCCGGGTTCAACTCTTGACTCCGTCAAAAATTTTTCTCGATGTTCAGCCCTACTCTGTGGAGCTAGAGTGCCGGGAGCGCGCATCCATCGCCATCGTGGCTCAGTAGCCGCAAGGGTTAACGGACCGGTCGGAGAATCGACAGGTCCGTGGTTCAAATCTTGCCCGTCGCTCAACTTTTTCTTGTGGCGCAGCTCGGACGACAGTGGCTAAAGTATACTTCCGAACGTGACGTAGGTATGGCTGTCCAAGCGACCGTGCGGGCTAAGGCGCCGCCGGCACAAACCCCCGGTCCCGAGGATCTAGGGTTCAATTCCCTAGACTCGAGGGTCCCGCCCGGGGGGGCGTTCTGTGCCTCGGGAGCAATCCCGGGGGGAGACTCGGGGGATGTGCAGAGCTTCTAGGGTTCGAAGCTTCTGTTTTCCTCTCTCTGAATCTGGCAGGTGCGGACATGCCGCTACTCGGTACGTAGCGAGTAGAGTACAGCGGCTTCGGCCGTGTACGAAGGGAACCTATGTCCTCCAAATCTTCGCAGGGGCGGACTCCCACGATGAGTGGGGCCAAACCAGACTGCGGTCGAAGGGCACTACAGTATTATGGAGTCCCGGAGGCCGTGGTTAGCGGAGGGGGCCTCGCGCATTAGCGCGGGCTAGGGGTTGCCGGGAGATCCGTCCGGCGCAAGCCGGGTAGCGGGTTCTAGTGCTGTGTCCCGGGGCCAACTAGCAGCCGTAAAGCACCGGTTCCCGTAAGATCACCGAAGTTGAAGGCAGGGGTCCTGGCGGAAGCCGGGACGACATAGGTTTTGTCAACAGCGGTCAAACATCCCATCAGGCCTTTTTTTCTCGCTGATTTTTTTTTCGGAATCATTTCGGTGTCGGACCAGCCAATGTAACAACCTAGTCTCACGGCGCACGAGATGTACTTGGGAAAACAATTGTGACGTGCCTTATACGCGATGATTGAAACTAATAACTGAAATATTGTTACTGTAACATAATAAGGTCTTGAATATTTATTGATCAATTACATTCAAGCGTGCGAGCGACGCGAGTTTTGAACCCCAAAGAACCAAAACTACAACTGCGAAACACGTGACACGAATTCGCCCGCGATTGGCCCCCGGGCTGTCTAGTTGAGAGAGAGAGAGAGAGAGAGAGAGAGAGAGAGAGAGAGAGAGAGAGAGAGAGAGAGAGAGAGAGAGAGAGAGAGAGAGAGAGAGAGAGAGAGAGAGAGAGAGAGAGAGAGAGAGAGAGAGAGAGAGAGAGAGAGAGAGAGAGAGAGAGAGAGAGAGAGAGAGAGAGAGAGAGAGAGAGAGAGAGAGAGAGAGAGAGAGAGAGAGAGAGAGAGAGAGAGCAGGGGGGGGGGGTTAACAGCGCCCGTGCCGTACAAGTACTGTGGCGGGGCCGGGGTCCGCCTCAGTACGTGTTGGGCCCCTGTGATGATGCCTGCAACACGGCTGCGGCTGCCGCTAGGCCCGGTGCTGGTCCCGCTGGTCCCGCTGGTCCCGCTGGGGACGCTGGGGCTGCACTGCTGGCTGGGACTGTACTCCGGGCTGGTCGGGAACGGTGAGTAATGCGAGTGCCGCACTAGCACCTTTCCGATGAGGGACTTGAAAAGAAGATTTGTCACGAGTTCTGAAAATTGTGACCAAGAGCTTCCCCTCCCCTCCCCTCCCCCGGCTGCCCCCGGAGGCTCGGCCTGTGTCCTCTGGCCCTGCTGGGGACCCCCGAGGGGGGAAAGGCCAATCACTACCCCTTCTTGATGTACACCGATTTAAATCATGGCTGACTCCTTTGATTTGATTTGATTTTTTTCTCGACAAAATAAATAATTTTTGAAAAGACATTATCGGTTTAACCCTGGATTTGTTGTTTTCTCCTCTGACTAATTTGAATTTTTATTAGCACTTTTCATATCTTTCGAGCATATTGTGTCGTTCATTTGACTTTTTTGATTTTTTGTCAACCTGATTTATTTTGAATTTTTCTGACAATTTTTTTTTGCCACTGTACACCGATTTTTTCTTAGTTCAGCCCCTCTCGGGGTTCCCCTGGTACTCCTTGGCGTTGACGGTCGCTGTGTGTTTTCCAGTGGCGGGCGGCGCCGTCGGCGACGTTGCCGGCCAGAAGGGGTGCCTCTACGGCGGCCGGCTGCACGCCGTCGGCGAGCGCTGGGTCACGGGCCCCCCGGACAAGTGCGCCAAGTACCTGTGCCAGGACGACGACCAGTTCGTCGCACTTACGTGAGTATACCGTACACCGACTCCAAGGCCGGTGGGGGCAGGCCAGGGCAGGCGGGGGCCCTCATGCTGCTGGTGTGGTGCTGGCCAAGGACATGCAGGGCGCAGGCATGGTGCAGGGCCCCTGCTGATCCGGCTCAGCTGCTGACAAGGACCAGAGGAAGTGCACGGCACGGCATGGCAAGGTCGGAAAGACTTTTAACCATGGCCAAAATATGAAGTGAAAATGAAAACCTAAAATAATGCCGGGCCAGCTGTTAACCAACCATTCAATATCGACTGAGGGGTTTCATCTTCGATTGGTGGGAACAACATATCCAAAAAGATTCAAAATCCAAGATGGAGTATTTTCGAGAATAATTTATATCTTCCTCGCAAATCCAGGCCCGTTCAATATTTTTTATTTTTCAAAATCCCTCGAATTTCGGGGGCTTTGGCATGCCCTTATTGAGTTCTAAAACTTGTGCCCAAATCCGAGAACCAAGTTTTCCGACCTTGTTTCGATTTGGGAAATACTACCACCCCCTGTGACTGGTGGTCTAAGCCCTTGCCTTGCAGGTGCCCGTGGTTCGTACCCGCCCCGGGCTGCACGCCCATACCCGGCGACGAGCACGCCGTGTACCCGGGCTGCTGCCCGACGAGGAAGTGCCACACCCCGGTGGACCCCCCGGAACAGGGCGGCGACGAGGCGGCCACCCCTTCGGCCTCCGGGGCGGCCTCCGGGCCGACCACGACCACCAGGAGGACCATGTCTTGGCGGCCGGGAGCGTTGCGGGGCGGCGCCGCCGTCACCGAGGCCGAGACCACCACCGCCGCGTACGACATGGACTTGGAGGAGGATGCCGGCGAGGTCGTCACCACGGCCGTCTGACCGCAGCCGGGCTGCCCTGTCCACGGCGGCACACCACCAGCCCGAAGGTCTTCACCTTCACCACACCATCATCAATCCGTGTCGCAATTTTAGCGCGGTATGTTGCGATTTCGAACACGCGGTGTAATCATTGACGGCCGACCGGACAGGACAGCCGGACAGTCGGATCCGGATGCGCTCGGAGGGACCGAGGATTCCCGATGGCGTCATCCAGCCTCTGCGGCCCGAGACCGGCACCACGTCCGCACGAGACCCCTATTACGGCGGCGCGGACGTGCTGCGGGGCCGGGCGGAAGCCGTCAGGGGGAAGCCCGCGAAGCCCGCGAAGCCCGCGAAGCCCGCGAAGCCCGCGAAGCCCGCGAAGCCCGCGAAGCCCGCGAAGCCCGCGACGTTTGTCTAAATATTCACAGCCCGAAGCCAAAGAACACCGAAGAGACCAAAGCACAGCAAAACGGCCGAGTGTTTCAAGTGACTATGTTTTTAATAAAGTGGAGTACAACTTTGAACACGCGGGCGCCTCCTTTCCCCTCCCCTCCCCTCCTTTCCGCTCCCATTCACCCCCATGACACCGCTCTCCACTTCGCTAGCGACCAAATAAATGGATTGGGCTGTGACCGCCACCTCGCCTGCCCGGCCCACAAGTCCGCAGCCCCGGCTATAGGGTTGTGCGACTGTTAAAAATGTTCGCAATCGGTCATTGGCCGATATCATCGAAGGTGCATTCCGGTGCATTCGATTCAATAGTTAGTTATCGAAAATCAAAAACCACACAGATTAATCGAAATCAACCGATTAATCGAACCGGGTCGATATATCGCTATAGTGATTACGTTAAAAGTAAATAAATTTAAAGCGAACATTTTGCAAAGCTGAAGACGTATTTCAGCATTTTTGCGTCTTTCGGAATAAAAATTAGCACGCAAGTCACTAAAATAATCTGTTTGAACTTTTGATTAATCGATAATCGCAACAGCTCTACGCTCGGGGATCAACGCGGGGAAGTGTGTGGAACCGTCCGTGGGAATCGAACCCACCACGCAAGCAGTCACACAGGGAGACTCGCGAGCACGGGCCACCGACAGTCTGCTCCGGCACTACCGCACGCTGCAAGGGATCCCAGAAAGGCCATGCGAGGTTCGCGTCGTTCACAGAGTTCGTCCGAATTTTCTGCTCTATCATCTGAAACTTGGCGATGTCGGGCGCTGGGGTAGGCCAGCCCGCACAACACGCGTGCAACAGCTGGGGCTGGGGTTGCCTACCCAGCGGGCGCCACACAACCTGATGGGGAATTCCAGACTACTCTGAGGCTCACGGGAGCTCCGGCTGCAGCTCCAGCGCCCATTCACGGCCAATGAATGAGTGTGTTCGCACGCCGCCGCCGCCGCCGCCGCCGCCGCCGCCACTGCAACAGTCTTGAGCTGGCGCCGGAGCAGGCGGGGCGGTGGCGCCTGCGAACACCGTCATGCATGGTGGCGCTGCAGCTGCAACCGCAGCAACACTGCCGCCTCCGACTCCGGCCCCTCCCATCAGCTGCTGCCTGCCGCTGCTGCTGCTCCGGGTGGAGGTGGGGGAGGGAGGGAGGCATGGCGGGGACTGTGCCTGCGGCCTCGAATCGCTCGATGACCCTGCCCCACCCCGCCCCGCCCCGCGCCGCGCCCGCGGGCCCCACCAGCACTCTCGCCTCGCCTTACTCCGCCTCACTCACTCTCAGCTCAGCTCCGCTCGCAGCAGTGTGTGGCGCCTGTGGCCCTGATTCCGACGGCACCGGAACCGGACAGCCTCAGCCTCAGTCTTGACTGATTCGCCTACACCGACACCACACCGGCCACCACCGCTGTCACCATCAGCACCATGGCGTCGTTCAGCGGCAGAGTCCTCGTGTACGGCGGGAAGGGCGCCCTGGGGGCGGCCATCGTGAGGCACTTCAAGGACAGCAACTGGGTGAGGAAGAGGCTGGGCGTGCAGCGACGAGCTCTCGTGGCGATAACACTTCAGGAATACGATAGTGATTGCATCAGAAGACTGTGGAGGCGGAGGCAGGGGAGGGGGGGAGGGGGAACAGGAAGGGGAGGGGCGAGGGGTGGGACCTTCCCTTCAACAGGTGAAGCGAAAGTGGAGAAGTACGAGTATGAGAAGGGTCATGACAGGTTGTAGCGGTTGTAGTATGGAAGGTACGTTCCGTCCCTCCCTCGCATCGCCGATCATTGTCATTTATCTTACGTTGACAGGGAGGTTACCTGATTGTCAAACGAGTTACCATTGCCTTGCAATTTGAGCGTTTGGGGAATGCGGCCTTGTACATAGAGCTATGTGGAGAAGATGTCCGAGACCAGAGCTTAATGTCTTGCTGCTGGCTCGCCGGCACTGTGTTGGTGAAACTGCTACCGTGTCTTAACCTGCTATCTTTTTCTCCTCGACAGTGGGTGGCTTCCATCGACATGAAGGAAATGGAGGATGCAGATGCAAACATTGTTGTGCAACCGAGTGACAGTTGGACTGCACAGGTAAAAAAAATCTTGTCAATTTTCTGCTATACAATGTCATTATCTTTCTTTCCGTTTTTACTCTCCATTGGTCACTGATTGAGAGTGTTTCGTGTCGCTTTTTAGTGTTCAGCCATTTTTAATAGATTTATGTATGTTAGCACTTGCATTCTTGGAAACCTTTTTCTCTGATCATGACAAGTTGTGAAATTAACTTTGGTCTAGTTACATTGCCACCTTTGCTTAAATATTTCTTTCTAGGAAACGCAAGTTCTTACAAAAGTTGCTGAGGTCCTTGGCGGTCAGAAATTAGACGCTGTGATCAATGTTGCTGGGGGTTGGGCTGGAGGAAATGCTGGAAGCAGTGGTATGTGCCGTGGTGTCAACTGAACTTTACACAAAGTTCCTTCGAACTTATCACTTGGTTTACTATATCATATTATATTTCAGATTTCATTGCCAATGCTGATATGATGTGGCGCCAAAGTGTTTGGAGTTCTAGCATTTCTGCTGCCATTGCTGCAAAGCACTTGAAGGAGGGCGGTGTCATTACTTTACCTGGAGCGAAGGCTGCTACGGGCGGAACTCCTGGTAAGTAACCATGGCACAAGTTCTGAAATTATAACACGGTTACATGATTTTGTAAGAAATTTGTAAATGACTGCTTTGATTTTTTTCTAGGCATGATTGGCTATGGAATGGCAAAGGCAGCAATTCATCAATTAACCCAGTCACTTGCTGCACCTGGCAGTGGTTTGCCTGCCAATGCATTTGTTGCATCAATCTTACCAATCACTTTGGATACCCCCATGAACCGCAAATGGATGCCAGATGCAGATACCTCAACATGGACCCCTCTCGAATACATTGCTGAGTAAGTTCTGGCGGATTAATCCCCATTTACCTTGATTACTGTTTTCATTTTCATTTTTTAATATTCCCCCCCCCCCCCTGATTTATTTATGTTTTTGTGTCTGTAGCCTTTTCCTGCGTTGGTCTAAAAATGAAGGGAGACCAGCATCTGGAAGTCTAGTGAGTTTGGTCACCAAAGATGGTCAAACTGAAGCTGTGACTGTCTGATCTCATGTAGCTGGTCGATCAATGGTAATGAGAAGGAATCGGCCAGCACCCTACATCGAATCTCACTAATTCTTCATTCAAAAATTGTACTTATCAATGTGTGTGCTTATTGTGTACTTGCTCTCCTCCCAACTCTGAAATGTGTGTACAAACCAGTATGAGAAAAAGAAAAGACATAAATATCTTCCTTTCCTGTATTCTATTCTGGTTTTGGTTTTCAATCTACTTTTTGTGTTGCTTCTGTCCTCGAGATAATATGTAAAATACTCCATGACAGTTCGAGCAAATTAAGTTAAGTTCGGGAATTGGAATCTCATTAATTTACTCATCAGAGTTAAAAAGACAATAAATGTATGATCAGAATTTTAATTGAAATGTTTCTCCATTTAAAATGAGGCCACCACAAACAATATTCACACGCTGTACACTCAATAATGTTTCATTTTTAAGTTTGCTGTGACAGATGAGAAAGACCGCATAGTAAATGGAAGGAAAGGTAGCTGTGCACACAGAAAATCTAAGTTACACATGTCCATAATTAACTTCAGCAGCCAAATTAGCATTAAAAGGGCAGGATACGAGGAAGAAAAGTTGTTTCAAATTACATCACTAAAGACCAAAGCTGACATGCAAGGCCCATTTTAAAAAAAACAGAACAGTTTGCCCCTTAATGGTCAAGCCTCTGTAAAAGGAATATTAACAATGAAAAAAATAACATAAAAGAAGCTTCCCAACCATCACATGTATCAACAGAACACTTAAAACTTCCATATAATGAATAGTAATACAGTATGAAAAAGAGATACTGAGAAACAAAAAATAATCACAATTATCTTTGTAACAAGTATAAAATTTTTGACCAGAGCTCGAAACCAATAAATTTCAGTACTTATTTACATTTTGGTGGCAAAAAGCTTTTATGTACATCAACAAGAAAACATTGCGTGTGACATGTTACAAGGCCTTAACAAATTTACCAGCACACAGAGTATGAAATACAAACATGTCTGCCTACCATAGCAGCGCTGTGATCAACACACAGGTACACAGCTAATGTAATAAATAAGGAACCATCATATTTCTATTCTGGAAAATTTACGGCATACATGGTGAATACACAGTTTGACTTCTATCAAAGCACAGCCTCAAGTCAAAACTGATCAATTTTCAGAACCACAAAATTACAGAGTGATACTCCCAATGAAGAGACTGAGGTTGAATAATACAGTATTGCAATATGAATACAGGCATTTCGTAATTGAAATTCTGCAAAATTAAGCATTCTCACATTCTACAGTTCGGAAATGTGACAATGGAGGAAACTGGAGAAACTGATAAGAAAAGAGATCTTTCAACGGTAACAAATTTCTAAAAAAACAAAACAGAAAGACATTGCCTCTTGTCCAGTAGACACTAGGAACAGCAGAGACAATCAATTATGATAACATAATCTTATAGATAAAATTAGTTTCAGAGAAAAATTACACAACTGATACAATGAATGCATGCCACAAACAAAGACATACTTAATTAATCTCTTCTGTCTTCATAAATCGCTCATAAGCCACCAAAGTCATAGTTGTATTAAATCTATCTCCTTCAGCCCTATACTCAGTATGAACAGCCCTATCATGACTCAAACCAGATATGTTAAAACTCTGAAATGCTGTTACAAGTGATTTACCTGCCGCTTTAGACATCTTCCGTTTCTTTCTAAACTGGAAACGGGGACCCCAAGGCCTTATTTTGTGCAGCAGTGTGTGCAGAGGTGTGTCATCCTTTGAATTAGAGAAACACTTATACTCATTACCATCTCCAGACTTTTGTGATCTTAGAAAACTCCTTGATGTTGATGTGCTGAGAGAGTAGCAATCCACCTCCTGGCACATTTCTGAGTTAACTTTTCCCGGAATACTGTCTGCAGATCCATATTTTCTTTCGCAAGAATCCCACAGGCCACTTTTCGGTGAATGAGAGATCCACTCTGTTGACTTCTCCGCAGGCAAATCTGGCCCACAGCTGCACCACACATTGCTGTTGCCGTTGTCTGACCACTGAGCCTCACTTGCAATTGGTGAGCACAAATCCACGGCTAACGCTTGCATTGGTGCTTCAGCCTCTTCCAGAGAGTTGGGCTTCCACTCCAAGTCTCCAAGTGCTGCTCTGTTTGTAGAGTGACAGTCATCCAATCTTTCTTCAGACATTGGAAAGGGGAGTCGTGGCAGGAAAATAGACACAGTTGTTCAACTGGCTTTATGATTAATTTTTAATTAACTTTAGTCCCAAAAAGCCTCCATATAGACTAAGATCGGGGGTTCCAATTGGTACCGTCGTCTGGCACTAGTCCGTTGGTCACCAAAAGAATGATGTCCACTATCCACCATATGCCAACCCCACCTAAAGTCAAAAGCTTACCAACAGCTGTACCTGTTTGGCCTAAACAAAAGCGGTCCATACCCAGGAACCCGAGCAAAATGCTGTAGATGATGGTTGTTGTGAAATAATGGCCACCATACCTGAGAGGATAATACAGTAATGGTATCAGGTATCATATTACAATTTGACTGTATGCATGAAGGAGTTATAATGAATGCTACCCAAACTTACTTGATGCACGGGAAGCCATCCTTCAGAAAAGTCCGTGGGCCATGACACTCTATGTCAGGCAGCACCTTACAGTTGACTTTTGTCTTCTCTACATCCTCATATCGTGAACCGCCAAACTGACAGAAAAGGTTGAGAGAGCATATTAATTAAAGAGTGAAAATGTCAAATCCAGCATTGTTTTCCTTTTCAACATTCACCTTGACACAACCGTGACCAGCCTCATCCCTTGCAGTCTTGTTGCCTCTGTGGTCAAATGGCTCCTCGCAATCCAAAAACTCGATAGGTCTTCAAACGAGACAAAATAAGCAGGTTAATCGTAGCATATAAGTTAGTTGCTGTCTAGTGTATCCATGGGTGCACCTAACCATCAATTTGAGTCGGACTTAATGTTGAACTCTGAACTTACAGAAAAGAGCACTTGACCCGCGGTCCTCCAGGTACGTATTTCGAATCGTTTGTCTTCTTGTCTTCACTTGCATTTACAAGAATCGCAGCGATCAGCAAGACTGGCACCAAGCACTTGAGAATCACCAACATGAGACCAACAGAGTAGCAGCACCATCTGAACCCAACTCCAGGGATCCAGGTTCTGAAATGTTCCGAAAAGCAAGGGGATCTAACGGCAAAGGCACACGAAGATACGAAGATCAAAGACAAAACGAAACTGAAACATTCTCTACGCCACCAACACAGTAGCAAAGCACACAGTCGGGTCACAACTTGGGAACGAAAACATACCAAGGAAGGCCTTCAGACCAAACGCAATGTTGATTCACGACAGTCAGCTGTCTGCTGTTCTCTCCCCGCCTCCCCTCTCCTGCCACGCCCCCTCCTACCCCCTCCCCGTCGGCACCCTTCCTTCTTCCCCCCCTCCGGTCCGCAACGCTGCGCACATCCGTTTCCCCGCTTCGATTCAAACGTCCTCGTGGAGCAGACAGCATACAGCAGACTGGCAGATCACACTCTACACGAAAAATTTCTTCGTATTGTGAACATTTCAGCGCAAGCATAGTATAGACATCATTTTCCTTCGTGATACAAATCTTTTTCACGGTAACGTACAAATTTTTTTAAAATCACAAAAACACTCGAAATAGAAACAAAACCACGTTCGTGATACGCTCGTTTAAATATATTAAAATAATTTACGAAAGGAATGTATCGTTAGACATAGGTGCAGGATCGTCAACGGATTGTCCTTCTGTCATTTCGTCCTCTAGTCCTCCCCCCCCCCCCCTCCTCCCCCTAGAACGAGCCAAGAGTACATTGAGTGCATCGGGCATCGGGGGCAATCGGTCGAAAGGTGTGAGTGAGTGTGTGTATGTGAATGTGTGGTACAGGGGGGGGGGGGCTTGATCTAGATTGACGTCTGCTGTCGCCGTGTGTGTAATACACGGCACTCATAGATAAAAAGCCCCCCCCCCCCCCCAGTCTCCCCCCCCCCCTCCGCGCCCGCTCGCCCGCCGCTGGTCCCGCCCCGCCCCGCCCCGCCCCGCCCCGGTCCCGGCACGGTCCTCGGCTCATGAGCCCACGTCCCCGAGTCAGGGACCGGACCGGACCGGAGCATCCAGCACCGGTTGTGTCTGTACCGGCCGCTGCACTGCCTAGAGCTACGGCCGCCTAGCGGAGTCACCTCGCCAGCGCCTCGCCACCGCCGCCATGAGCGTCACCAACGAGCCCAGCAGCCCAGCGGGCGCGCAGAACAAGAAGCACAGCCTGCCGCTGGAGCACATGTCCAAGTCGGACACCATCCGGCTGCGAAAGCGGCTGGTGGGGTGAGTGCCGTAGTGCCATGCATAGCAGGGACGTCACGCTGCGTGAGGGTTGTTTTTTTTTTTTCGACAGGCCTCGACGGCGAAAAAAATGTTTGTTGCTGCACCGTGAGAAACTTTTTTTTTTTGGGGGGGGGGGGGGGGGAATTTTCGAGTAAACGTTGTGAAAATTAGTATCTCAGATTGTTTGGGAATTGTCGGATATTTTCTGAAAAATCCAAAGAGAAATATTTACATTTCATATTTGACTCCGACATGGAAACACTCGTCTGCGCATACAACTTCATTCTTTTTTCGGTTTTTGGAAAATTCCGAAATTTATCTGGAATTATAAACCATCCGTAAAATGAATATAACATTTTGAGCAATTTTCCGATTTTTTTGTTTTGAAAGTTTTTCACAGTGTGCGATCGAGAAATACGGCTACCGACCCGAGCCAATATAGCTGTTCAGTTGCTGTTGTCAAGGAGTCGAGAGCGACGATTAGCTCCCGGATAGCAATAACTGAATAACTAACTGTACCAGTTCAGGGGAAATGAGATGACGTCGGCAGGTATTTCTCGGGGGCGGGGGCGGGGTCGGGGTCGGGGGCGGGGGTGGGGGCGGGGGCGGGGCAGGTGTCTCGGGCAGCTCCTGATGTTTGCGACACAAGGCTGGTACCTTTGCGAGCTCAAGTGGAAGACAAATATAGAGATAAGGATATGTTCCCGAAAAAAATAAAAATAGATCGGTTTGTTTCCCTCCCCGTGTTCTTGCCCCCGGACTGGATGCGCGACCGTTTGTACCAGTGCGTTGCACCGCGCGGCCGGGCGAAGCGGTGAAGCCATCAGCCATCCCGACCAATTTCCCCTTCTGTTATCGTTTTGACCGCCTCGCTGATGAGACCGCCGCAATCTATATTTTCTCGACGCCTTCCACGACCCCGGGGCCCCGCGCGGCGCGCGGTGGGTGACTGTGAGTAAATTCAGCACGCCTCTTTTGACCCCCCTGCCATTACATTACACCTACATCAAGACGCCATGATATGTAAATATACAGTTTATTGGCCTTTTTATTTGTTGTTTTTGTTTCTTGGGCTCGAAATAACGTGAGCTCCACAATCCCCAGTCAGACCATTCTGGTTTCTCAGAATACACACTTTCCCGATAGCGCATGTACAAACTGCAGAAAACTCCTCCGCTCACAAAGGCCTGTTTTCAATGGATTTGCTCGTGATGAAGCTCACTCTCAAAAAAGTATGCTTGAATCAGCGCAAATTTGATGCCTACCCTGAAATCCTGGGTAACTCTTCCCAATTCAGCAACATGATACTTGTGCCAACCATCACTATGCCCGATACAGGCATACGATTCGGCACAATCTGATGCCTGAGTTAGGCATGTAGACTGATGCCTGAATCGGGCATCCATATTTAGTTGCATGCCTTGATTCAGGCACAGCTGCATCGCCACTACGAAATTCTTGTTTCGAGCATATTATGCTCGGGGAAGATTTTGAGGTTCAGGCATAAAATCTGCTATGAAACAGGCATATTATGCGTGATTCAGTCATATTTTTTTGAGGGTGCAGATCCAGATGCGGCGCAGCGGCGCGCGGCGGCACGGAGAGCGCCTGCGAGCGCCGGGGTAGGCCAGCCCGCACGACACGCGTGCGGAGGGCTGTCGGGACTGCCAACCCAGCGGGCGCCGCGGGCCTGTGGCTAGGCAAAGAGCGAGTACAGCGCACAGCACACAGCACGACCCTTGTTATTGTGCAATGGAGGTTAATCAAGATCAAAGTGTTGCAGTGGTTGGCAGTGCTGAAGCAGGCTGAAGGCAACCGTTCGCGGGTGCTGTTGGGGTCCCGTTGGGGTTCCGTTGGGGTACCGCTGGGGCTGGGGTACCGCCGCGCTTGCAGATGATGTCGGGGTCACACCATCAGTCACAAAGTTGCAAACTCAAGTCACGGAACAAAAAACTGATGTCGAAAATTTTATACAAGTCTCAGAAATGAAAAATGTTTTTCTCGACGTTTCCTGAAGAGAGGGAACTTTTTCTCATTTTTTTTTCTTCTTCAAAGTTTTGGGCCCCTTAGTACCAGTGTGAAAATCAAATTATTGTAATTCCTTTCACACATCTCGGAATCACTATATAGAGAAAACCGTCGAAATTACCGAGTGTGGAGAAAATTGCTAATTTGGACTTGGGAAACACTCCCTCGTTTGACGCGCTTGCGGCCGCAGACACCACGGGAGGACACTCTCGGCCGGAACAGACCTTCCTCGCTGAGTGCCACTAAGTTGCCCCACATATTAGCATAGCAGCAGATAGCCGTGAGACGGGTGAGCTTCGATTTGCTCTCGACACTGGACACCTGTTGCCATGGTGTTGGCGTGCTTCAAGAGCAGAGGCGAAAATTAATCCGACATGCTGCGGTGGGGGACCTTCACTGCCAGCCGTGCGCGGTAGCGGGGCAGCACTGTCACACTGCTGTACACTACTCCATCAAGTGTCGCGCGGTATACTGTGATTTTGCGTCAGAATCGAGGGGGGGGGGGGGGGAGACAGGCCTCAAGATTTGTGCTCCGAAATTCCGTTGAACGTTTTGAAAGTCAATCGAAATTCAAGTTTAATTACACAGCCAAAATTTTTGAAAATACTTCAAAACTTCACTAAAAATAAAAGATTCACCGGGATCGCATTTGGTGTGCCCCGTCGTGCACTCATATCGACCGGGATTTGATTTGATTTTGATTTGATTTTGATTTGATTTTTGATTTGATTTTGATTTGATTTTGATTTGATTTGATTTATTTTCTCAGATGGTACAATACAGGACTAAAGAATCCTAAAGTAGTACCAATAGACATATTGGTTAGAAGAACTAGTTCAGTTTAACAGAATATAAATTGCGGTGTGCAAACATAGTACATAACGAGGAAGAAAAAAAGATAGCACTTAACCATGCTGTTGAGCAAGTAACATAGCTTTTAAGAGGGAGAGAGAGAGAGAGAGAGAGAGAGAGAGAGAGAGAGAGAGAGAGAGAGAGAGAGAGAGAGAGAGAGAGAGAGAGAGAGAGAGAGAGAGAGAGAACATCCACCCCTCCTGTCATTGCATAGCAAGTCATTGACGGCGCACACACGCGCGCACACGCGCACACGACGCCCCCTTATCTTTTCCGGCAGTAGAAGAAAAGACGACTAAAACGACGGCGAATCTTGTCTTCACAGTGTAACTGAGCCCAGGCCAGCCTGACAAAGTCTCTTGCCCCCTTATCCAGACCAGAAGTGACCTATATACTGACCGACTCCCCCCCCCCCCCTCTCTCTCTCTCTGTCACTGTCTGTCTCTCTCTGTCTGTCTGTTCATCTCTCTCTCTCTCTCCCTCTCTCCCTCTCTCTCTCTCTCTGTGTACAGTCAGCGGTACTGCGGCCGCCGCCGTATTACACTACTAGGGCGCTATCTAGCTAAAAACCCCCGTGCCAAACACAAATAATGTTTTCGCATCAATTCGTTCCTCTTTTCCAGGGAGTCCTGCAAGCTGTTCTTCCGCTCTGACCCCCTCAAGATCGTGCGCGCCGAGGGGCAGTACATGTACGACGAGCAGGGCCGGGCCTACCTGGACTGCATCAACAACGTCTCTCACGGTCAGTGCCCGCTGCCCGCCTCCAGGCCTGGGCCTCAGGTCCCCGTTCAGCTCCCCTTCCTCACTCGGCCCCACCAAGTGGCAGCCAAGGCCATAGGTTGCGGGCCAAACAACAAACCCCAGCCCAGCCAGCCCCGGCTGGAGGCAACAGACAGGAACACAGGGCGCCGCTGGCCAACATGATAACAACACAAGTCGACGCCCTGCAGATGCAGCCCACAGAGGACCATCCGGGGAGGGGAGGGGGGGGGAGGGGCTGATCACAAAAACAATATGTGACGCCTTTGTCCGTGGGCGCAGACTGCTTTTGCAGAAAGATCAGCCTCGGTGCAGCCACGTACTCTTGGGGGCTAACAGGTTTTGGGGGCTTCCCTTCCCTTCCCTGCCTCCAGTGGGCCACTGCCAGCCGGACGTGGTGACGGCGGCCTCACGCCAGCTGTCGGTGCTCAACACCAACAACCGCTTCCTCCACGACAACCTGGTGCTGTGCGCGCAGCGGCTCACCGACCTCATGCCCGAGCCGCTGTCCGTCTGCTTCTTCGTCAACTCGGGCTCCGAGGCCAACGACCTGGCGCTGCGGCTGGCGCGCGCGCACACCCGCCACAAGGACGTCATCACGTTGGATCAGTTAGTGCCCACCCCCCGGGAGACTGTAGTTTTCTTCTGAAGATTGTAGTTTTTTTCCTGAACGAATGTTTCTCATTTTTCTGGAGACTGTAGTTTGAGTTAGGCTGTACTCCTCTTACTTGTTGCCCCCGTTCTGCAGTGCCTACCACGGCCACCTGTCCTCACTCATCGAGATTTCACCCTACAAGTTCAACAAGATCCCGGGCCACAAGCAGGCCGACTGGGTTCATGTGGTGAGTCCTCGCGGCAGCGGCACTGCCTCCTCTTCCTCTCCTCAGCCATTAGGTGGCGTGACATAACGGAGACTGTACTCCGAGAATGCGCACGCCGGCCTCATGACGGCCTGCCCGCGGCGCGCATGGCGCCCATGGCGCCCATGGCCTGATTGCAGCTCGACCTGAGCGCATCATCGCGCTAAACGCGTCCCTGATTGGTCTGTTAGGCACCGAGCACTAACAGAGCGGTGACGTTCAGTCCTGTCCCTCCATGGCGCCGGCGCCTGCCGGGTAGGCAATGCGTCGCGCTGCGATGCATGGGCGTGCGGCGGGTCTGCCTACCCACAAGGCGTCCCGGCCCGCCGCAGGCACAGGGGCACAGGGAAGGGAGCTGCTTTGATTCGCACTGGCCCGCGCTCACGCCACGGTCTGCCCTGCCACTGCCACCGCCAGGCGCCCTGCCCCGACGTCTACCGCGGGAAGTACCGCGACGTGGACCACCCCGGCCAGGACATGGGCGCCCTGTACGCGGACGAGGTGCGGGTGCTGTGCGACAAAGCGGCGGCCGGCGGCGGAGGCGTGGCCTGCTACATCGCCGAGAGCCTGCAGAGCTGCGGAGGACAGGTGATACCGCCGCCCAACTACCTGCGCGAGGTCTTCAGGTGAGTGCCGCCACCGTGACCAGCGGCGTGACACAACCGTGACGCACCGTGACACACCGTGACACACCGTGGCGTATGTGGCAGGCACGTCCGCGCGGCCGGCGGGGTGTGCATCGCGGACGAGGTCCAGGTCGGCTTCGGCCGAGTGGGCACACACTGGTGGGCCTTCCAGCTGCAGGGCGACGACGTGGTGCCCGACATCGTGACCATGGGTAAGAGCCTCTCGTCCCTCCTGCCCCCCTCCCGGTCCCTCCGGCACCTGCATGCACACGTCAACTGTCTGCAGGTAAACCCATGGGCAACGGCTACCCCATCGCCGCCGTCATCACGACGCGGGAGGTGGCGGACAGCTTCCGGGACACGGGCGTCGAGTACTTCAACACGGTGAGCGACAGGGACTGGGACATGAACAGGGACCACCTCGTGACGGAGGGGAGCTCCCGCCGTAACGCGTTCCACCTCCCCTTCCCTTCCAGTACGGCGGCAACCCCGTGTCCTGCGCCGTGGCCAACGCGGTGCTGCAGGTGATCGAGGACCAGGGCCTCCTGGAGCACGCCAAGCAGGTCGGCGACCACCTGCTGTCGCGCTGCGCCGAGCTGCAGAAGCGCCACCCCCTCGTCGGGGACGTGCGCGGCGTCGGGCTGTTCGTCGGCATCGAGCTGGTGACGGACCGGCGCACCAGGGCCCCAGCCACGGCGGAAGCCCAGCATGTCCTCTCCAGGCAAGTGCCTGTGGCAGTGCCAGCCAGTGGCAGTGCTAGCTGCCGGCCAGTCGAGGCCCTGCTCTAAGTCGAGGCCAGCGCCCCGACCCCGTTCGCACCACTCACCCCCCTTCCCCTCCCTCCCCTACCGCAGGATGAAGGATGAGAGCATCCTGCTCAGCTCGGACGGCCCTGACCGGAACGTCATCAAGCTCAAGCCCCCGATGGTGTTCAGCATGGACAACGTGGACACGTTCATCGACGTCTTCGACCAGGTGCTGGACGAGTTGGAGGACGAGTGCGAGGTGCAGAGCAACGGCAACATCAAGACCAACGGCGTCAATGTGAGGGCGAAAGCGAGGACTCGGGCTGAGGACTAGGAGGACTGGACTGGCTCCCCTGCCGTCGCACTGCTAATGGCTTGTCTTTTGCAGGGTCACAACGGCCACTAGACCGCAGCGCTGCCACCCCCGACTCCACACGAGCCGCAGGCCGCAGGAGACCTTCAGCACTGGGACCTCACGGTCTGACCCTCACGGTCCTTCTCAACCAGACACCGTCCGAGCACTGTGTTAATATTGGGGCCTACGTGGGCGCATCAACGTGTAGCCTAGAATGAACAAAGTAATCTTCCATGTACAGACTAGAAAAGAAAAGGAGGAAAAAAAAAGAAATAATAGAAGACCATTTGCTACTAAGTGTTGCTTGTTTTGAAACTCGACTGAACTCATTGGTTCCAAGCGCTTGGCATTGCAGCGTAGGATGAGTGTGCCATCGGAACTGAAAGAGGTATGCAGGTAAAAAGGAATATGACACAATTTTTATATCAACTATAAAATATATTGATACCAAGAAGTATTTACAAAGTCATAAACAGATACCCACCAACGAACAGATGTAACAGAAAAAGACATACAGTATATAATATATCACAGACACTAAGAAAAAAGGCAAGAAAAAATGAAAACAATAATACACAAGAGATTAACAAATACAAAATCAAATCATGCTTATCATGATTTCATAACTACAGTTCATTCACACATGAAAATCGATGCACAATGAAGTGCAAAAACAAGCATCATTCATTAATAAATATTTTCCTTCAACATTAAAGTTCCCCATGATTTCCCAACCTTTATTTTAACAGGGAATTTTATAGACAAAGGTATAGCACTTTCCATCCCATTTTTAAGAGTGAGGCAAAATTCATCAACACAATGTTCTGGGACTTCATACATAAGTTCATCATGCAGATGTAATACAAGGCGAGGTACATTGAGGGAAATCTCCTTGCCAGTGCTATGCAAGGCCTGGGGGAATGTATGATAAATACTTTTCTCCACTGCTATCATAGCAGTTTTTGTCAAATCTGCTGCAGATCCCTGGATAGTGGTATTCACTGCCTGACGTTCCGCATGAGCTGAAAAATGACAGCAGACAGATGGGTGAAAAAAATTGTACAGCACTGGACACTCATAGTGAACTAAAACCCAGTCAATTGCCAAAAGTAAGAACCTTTCACATGGATGTTTGGGCTGGTAATTCCAGGAAGGTAACGGCGGCGTTCTAGCAAAGTCTTTACAAATCCTTGTTCACGGCACTGGTCTACTGTTTTTGAGAGAAACCTGCCAATGCCTGAGGAAGAATAGATATCCTTTACAGTATTTTTAACAAAAGTTTTGGAGTAAAGAATGGCAATGTACACACCTGGGAACGCTTTGTGGAAAGTTTCCATGAGGGTTGTAGCTTCTGATTCTGCAATTTCAAGTTGGTCGGCGAGAGCTCTAGATCCCATTCCATATATGATACCATAGCACATCTGCTTTGCTTTCTGTCTGAGATTGTCAGATACCTATTTAATACAGAACGTATGAAACAATTTATAAAACTATAATCCTTGTCACAAAAATATTTAACTTTCTTTGGTAGGGTTGTGACTAAACAAAATTAGTGTAGATATGGTGACAAACCTTATCAAAAGAAATATTATTCCATGATGCAGCTAAACTGCAGAACACATCTTGGCCAGAGTTTAATATATCCTGAAGCTTGGGTTCACCAGACAGGTGTGCTAAAAGTCGTAGCTCTAACTGTGAATAGTCTGCTGAAACTAGTTCATTACCTGAAAAATAAAAGCGCCGAAATTCATTTTCGGCAAATTCATTTTCGCAATTTAAAAAAAATTAAGAACTAAATTACAAGACACATTTTCAAATAAAATAGACCACAGAATTACTAATGAAAAAATATGTCAACTCGCCTTCCGATGCTACAAATGCAGATCGCATACAGAAAGGTTCTGGGGATTCTGGAGATATTTCAAAGTCCCTTGGAATACATTGAATGTTTGGCTCATGCATTGAAATTCGCCCAGTTGCAGTATGCATAATGTAACACCCAAAAAGTCGAGAGCATGGCTCTGATGGTAGCAGAGGACAAACGGTCTACGAACAAAATCAATGACAAATGTGAAAAGATTGAGGAAAATTGAGGTGTACAGAAATCTAGGTTGCTTACTTTGGAATGAATAGCATTTAGCTTTCGCCACAGCAGTATGACGTCAGGTAAAGGATGCTCAGAGCGTAGTTTGTTAAGGGTTTCCTTACTCGTATTTCTTTGCTTGCCTTTTAATGAGTGGTTCTGACCAAGTCTAAGCTCTTGATACAATACCTAATAAAATAAAATAAAATAAATAATAGGTAATCAGACAACATACAAAATTTTGTAGAGGTTTTTGGACAAAACTTACTCTAGCAGTATCTGTTGGTGAAGTTAGTGAAAAGGTACGCCCCGCAAGTCGATATGCTTTACTCTCTAGTGACGACATTTCTTCACGGATTTGTTCTTGAAGAAGACGTAAAGTCTCAGCATTGAAACCAATGCCAGTCAATTCCATAATACTAACACACACAAGAACAGGCATCTCTACTTCTGAAATTAAAAATATTATGTTTAATTCAAACTGCCTTGTAGTTCAAATGTAGTTTCATTCCTCTACTTAAATTCATAATTTTAAGTAATATGTATACCAAGGAAGCTTGAAAGAAGGTTTGCATTATGAAGCAATTCATACTGAACACTCATTATCTGGAAGCACAGTATAGACTCTACACTGCACCGTTGTCTACCAGAGATAGATTGGCTGATATCGAGAGAAGGGCTACTAAACCCAATTCTGACATGGCCTGCATGATCAGCCAAGCTTAAAGCCTGTTCTGCATACTTCACAACCTAAAATATTATCATAAGTTAAGAAGAGTACGGTACATAATATAAAGTCCACATTTAAAGGAGCAGTAAGACTTAATTCTCTGTGAGCATACCATAGCTTGGAAAGTCTTTTCTTTACCCTCTGGTTCTAACAACCAATCACTGATTTTTGGGTCACAAAAAGATAGACGGTGCATTTGGATTTGAGTACACCTGAAATTGTATTCAAAAGAATGTAAACAAACAAATAATCTCATTTTACTTCTCATGCAAAAACAAAAAGGTACCTGAATATCAAGTGAACATGGAATGAAAATCATATACATACCTGTACAGCATTTTCCATTGCTCCTTCACATCAAAGCAACACACTGTAGCAACAGGTTGTGCTTCATCTCGAGACAGGACTTTTAGCAATAATTGTAACCGTTCATTTAAGGATACAACACATGATTGAGTATCAGCTTCTAAACTTAGGAAATATGCATCTGTGCTTCCAAAACAAAATGACACACCCACAAGAACACTGTCACCAAATGCCAGTTGTGATGTGCGCTGTGACTTTTGTCTTGAAGATATTTGTGTTCTGAGAATTTTTGAACCAATAGACACCGTAGGTTCAGTCGCTTCATTACGCTCACAAGCAAGAGACATAGACCATGTAGTTGTGTTCAAAACTTCCTGTTAATTAAAAAATAATTAGTCCTGCCCATCCCTGCAAAGTTCAAAATTTAATTTAGAACATACCTTAGAAAATGTCTTGAAGAGAACTTTACTGCGACAAACATCTATTATATTAAATGTGCTCCAGTCCTCGACAGGAATTGAATGGAATGGGTTTTTGTATTCAATACTTTTAACTTCTTCTAAATAAGTCTTTTTATTTTGAGTCATCCCCATTGAGCCATTATCAAATTCTGGATTACTCTCCTATTAAAAATCAAACATTCCAATAAAGTTTGAAAATTAACAGTGTATGTGTTAGCGGTAATGTCCTAAGTGCCGGTAAACCGAAGGCACTTCGGGCTTTACCGCTAACACATACATCACAAGTGGTAACAAAAAGTTCTATACCTTGCGCTTAGCTAACATTCGTCGAGTTTTTGGTGGCCCAATTGAATCATGAATCATCGCTGACTTGTGTGGTTCTTCCTGTAGTTTTAGTGTTACAATCGGAGGAATAATTGGTTCTGGAGACTTTCTGGGAGAAAAACGTGCAGTAGAGAAGAGGGAATGGGGGGAAAATAATTTCAAAGCTTAACTTAATAGCTGTTACCCTTAAACCTTTCTTTATACCATACCTCACTGTTTCTTTGATAATAACCTCTTCAGATGATTTTACAGTTTCTGCCTCAGATGGCTTGCTTATTTTTGGATGGACTTCACTAATCACAGCAGAGGACTTTGACTGATGCAGATCAATATCATTGTCAAATGCCGACTGAAAAGCTGCTTCCAAAAAGGAATCAGTTAAAACTTCACATTTGCTTTCGCCCTTGGAATTAATCTCATTTAGTTTCTCTTCTTCCTTAGGAGCTAGCTGCTTGGGCAACTTCCTACGGCTCAGACCTAAATGAAGATTACTGCTCTTTTGAATTACAGAATTTTTTTTCAATGGAGAGGTGGGTTGAAAAGGATCCTTGGTTTCTGGTGACTTTTTACACCCTGTAGATGCAGCATGCTCAATTTTTCCAGGACCAAGGAATTTTTTACGCATTTCACTTTGTCTTTTCCTTGAGATCTGCATAGGTGAAGGGGTCAAAAAATTGTTGCCACATTCTGCTTCATTAGAAACTGGAGCAAGGTTTTCTCTCGACTTAATGATGGGAGGACTCTCATTTGCATTGCCATCAAGCACTTCGATGAGGCCAGTATTGATCTCGAAACTGTCTCCAAACAAACTGGGGCTCCTCGAACAATCGCTGAACAAATGTGAGTTTGACATACTTGGTTTTCTATCACTACTACCACCACTACTATTATTCCTCGGTCTTAATACTCTGTATGTAGTAGGTGTTGTAAATGAGCCAAACATATCTTCAGATTCTTGTATTTCTTGATTGATGAGGATCTGGGGGGAATTTTCAGCTGAACTAGGTGAAAAAAGGTCACAGGATTGTCTTCTAGCTGAAGATGGAAATATTTCAGTAGAATCCACTTCTTTTCCTTCACTTACTGGAGCTCTTTCCTCTGCTCCTTGCAGTGCTGCTTCCATACATTTCTCTTCTTGAACACATAATCTGTCTAGAGCTGATATGCTGATTCCCCAAGATTCAAGACAGGAGTCGCTTACCGGAACATCACCAACAGCCGAGGCCACACCTTGACTGCTCTGATTCATCACACCACCTTCTCCTATATGCAAACCATCCAATTTAGTGAAGGCAGAGTTAGATATGGATGATTGAAAATACTTGTCAATGCTGTTTTGAAAAGTTTGACTTTTTGGAGAAGTAGGACTTTTGATAGAAGGGCTCTTTGGTATTTCTGTCTTGCTAACCAATGAAGAATGTGAATTAACCATGGTTTCACTGAGATTCGAAATATCACAAATATTGTTTTCCAGCAAATCGGTTGATACATTTTTGGATAAGTTCACATAGCTACTGAAGCTCGACTGGGTTCCATTCATCCCGCTTAAAGCTTCCTGAACATCTTCAACCATAACATTTTTTGTTTCCAGAATTTGTGGGTCATCTTTCTCCTCTAGCAATGATTCATTTAGATCAACATTTCTGTTATGTTCTTCAGTATCTAATACATTCCCCTCTGAACTGTCACATGGTAAATAATCTATAACTTCCATTTTAGATCTATCATCCTCCAACACCAAAGCAACATTCTTTACTTCCTCCTCATGCCTTTGAGAAATTGGCTGCGAAGAGAAGGGCTTAGAGTCATGAAGAATATCCATCTCTTCATTGCTCTTTCCCTGCTCACTATCAGAGGCATCAAAATGAGTGGCCCTGGGTTCTTCAGTAGAAGACTCCTTCTCCGCACTCGAATCCACCTCAGCGTTTGAAGGATCATCTTGCTTCTGATCCTGCTTCTTCTGATCCCAGTTAACATCAGTCAGACCAAGCTCTATCTAGTATGGGGAAAGTGATTAATCAATTTTCAGAATAGCTTAGTTTAAGTGATGGATATGACTTAAAATAAAGTCTCAGGAAATACTCACCTGGATAATTGACCTTGCTTCTTTTATAAGCAAATCTGCAGCTTCTCTCTCAGATAGGCCTTGTCTACCAGTGATCCAGATACCTTTCAGCTTCTTTCTGCGCTCAATTTCAGATGCAGTTTCACCATCTCTCCCTTTATCACTAATACCAAAATTTTAGAATTTGTTACACGCACATTTCTAACAGATCCAAGAAGAAGGCTACGATGCAGTCTACATAAAACCTACCTTAAAAATGGGATAGCAGAATACAAAGCATTTTCTACAGCAAGAATATCGGCTGAGGTTAGTTCTGAGACACTGGTGAACCCAGCGTTGTACAGAGCTCTAGCACGAGGACCATTAAGTGACGGTAATCTTAGCAAATCCAATAGCTCACGATGCGTTCCAAAATGAAGTCTGTCTTGAAATTGGTGAACTAGGAGTTCTACTGAAGACCAGCCAAGACGGTGGCAAAATGAGGTAACCATACCTATTTGCACATTTCCAGAAAATTGTTTAAATGTTTAACTACAGCCTGAGGCAATCCAAATTGTATTAATTTCCATACCAGCATAAGTGGCAGCAGACTGTTGAAGGCTTTGAAGCATTCCTCTTGAGCAATTAAATTTGGTGGCCACCATGTTCAAAGGAACTTCATTTACTAGATCATGCAATGCAAGTGCAGCATAGAACCTCCTATGGACCATCAACTTTTGACACTAAGAGATGAATACAGATTAGCACACACTAGCAGTAGAGTGAAAGCCCCCCTCCCCATCCCCCACTTTTTAAATTTACCAAATTTAAATAAAACCAGACAAATATTACCTGCTTTTCCAACTTGAGATTGACTGTGCCACGCATGGCTCTCACAATGAAGCGATCTTCAACTCCAACTAATTCTCCAACACGTCTCATATCTGGTGTAAGCTGTTCCCACAAGGCAAGGACCTGTAGCCAGTCCAAATTACCCCACTGGTCGGCTACATTGAATGGTGTCACCTAGAGATACCGGAAAGAGCGCATTATATGATGACAAAATACATGGTTAATTAAAGTGCTGCTTCACAACTGTGACTCAACTGACTTGATAAACAAGGTGTAGTTCATTTTCAAGTACAAAGCACTGTCGAGCGCGCTGCAATTCTTTGAACAAACGCAATCCTTCATCTGGATGTATTGATGCAGAAAGGCATGCTTGGCCCAAAGGAGTAGGAGCGTATCTCAAAATTTTATCCTCGCCAGTCTTAAAAAAAATAAATCTGGCAGTAGCAATCATAACTTAGTAACATAGCAAGATAAAGCAAATTTTTAAAAGCTCACCTGGAGTCTGATTAGTTCATTATGTTCAAGAAATGTGATACAAGAAGAAAGAGGATTGCTATCTTGTTCTGTTTCTTCCTGACTTGATGCTAATAAAGTACAGTTAGTGTATACTTGTAAATCCTCTGGTGTGCTAGCAACTCCACTTGCAATCACCTAAAAACCAAAAAATTACTTACAGTAAACAACACACCAAAATTTCTCGAGTTTCTTATGGAATACAAAATAAAACAACAAAACTGAAAAATTGAGCTCTAATTATAAGGATTTTGACATGCGTGTATGCAAGTATTCATACATTCACACACACATACCTACCTCTAAAACAGCTCGCTTAAGGCTGGCAGCTAAGTCACCAAGACCAAGGCAGCTTTCAATTGGTTTTAAACTGGACCCCACTAAATTTGCAACTATGCGTTGCTCTGTTTTCTGACATATTAAGATGCTTTCCCCTACAGAATTCATAAATAGGATTCATGAAACGAGAAAGACAGAACTGAGTGACCATTGCAAAAGGTTTGCTTTGACCTACCTGCAGAATCAACACCCATTCGACCTGCTCGACCAACCATTTGGCGGTACGAGAGTATGTCTATTGACCTTCCTTGGAAAACAGGTGATCTTATGATCACCCTGCGAGCCGGAAGGTTGACACCAGATGAGAGTGTAGTTGTCGCAACCAGCACTCGTAGAGTTCCATTTTTAAAAGATCCTTCAACAATATCCCTTTCATCCAGGCTAAGTCCTAAGAAAGTAATTTGGATATTTTTTTTTTGTTTCATTAACTTAATAAAATATAAAGTGGATTATGGTAAATATAAGCAAACAGACCTGCATGGTGATAAGCCACACCAAAGGAGATGACTTTTCCCAGCAAATTATCTAAACCCACTGGACTGCTTCGGAGCTGCTCCAGACACTCTCCGATGCGGGCAGCATTCAGTTGTTCCCTTAATTTGAATGCCATACTATCAGGAGCATTCATATCCCTCCCTAAGCCTAGGTAAAAAATATCCGTACAGTTTAAATGAAATGTATTGTACTGGTTTGTGGAAGGAATATGTATATGAACCTACCTATTGTTCGCAGCTCACTGGCAATAGTTTGAGCCAAGGACTCACACCAAGCCTTGGTTGGGCAAAATATCAGGACAGAGTGCCCATGACAAATGGTTTCCAAGCACAGATAAACAATATCTTCAGTATCATTCTAAATTATTCATGATCCAAAAGCTTTGATTAGACAGGAATAAGCACAACAGACATAAGTAAACAACTCATTTGAATTTTTTTAGATTGAACCTACCTTGACCATGAGTTCTGGTTCAATGGTACGAACTGGTTTCAGTTTATTATCATACATGATATTACCTATTTTAATAAATTCCTCTAGGGGTACCGGTCGGAAAGAAGTTTTATAGAGATCTGCGTCTAACCATGTAGATAAAAGTGACAGGTTTGGCAATGTTGCTGACATACCAACAAGTTGGATTGAGATCTGGTCATTCCTGAAAAATAATTTAATGCAATGAATAAGAGACAAAGAAAAGACCTAATTGTTATAAAAAGATAAAAAATGACAGAACTCATTACCTTAAAGACATGTACTTCAGCTTGGTCAAGAGTAATTCTAATAAGTATCCTCTGTGCGGATCCCCTATCAAATGTAATTCGTCAACAACAACAGCACCTAATTTTATCAACTCCTTTTCCTCCATCAATCTACAGGAAATGCATACCAGGAAAGTGACATAAACTCCAAAAATACTAGTAGTGTATGCTAAGATTTGAGAAAAGAAAATCACAGTACCTATTGATAAGACTGTTGGCTTTCTCAATGGTACAGACAGCAAGGTCAAGTGTTTGGAAGCCTCCTGGAGGAGAATGACCACCCATGTATCCATCGACACGGACTTTACTTCCTTTGAATATATCCTGTTCATAGTGGAAATGGAATTTTTAAGTAACGGTCACTTTTCTGTATCAAGTCTTTGGGTTCTAATACCCTATAAAATTTTACCTTAAAATAGAACATTTTCTCACGGACTACTGATACAAAAGGTAATACGAAGATCACCTTTTTGCGCCTCTCCAATACTGTCTTAATGCACACAATTTCAGACACCAAAGTTTTACCTGTCACAAGAGAATACAACCTGACACATTCTGACACCACACAGCTAAGTAACAGAAAACTTTTATTTAGTGCTTATACCAGCTGATGTAGGAGCAGAGTAAACTAAGTTTCCTCCATTTAGAACTCGAGGACAACACAGACACTCAACTTGCCAAGGAAACATTTCAGTGATGCCTCTTCTGGCATACTGCTTCAAAATGCTCTGGGGAAGACCCCATGCATCCAGCCTCTGCTTTTGCTGAGTTGATAAAATTGAGGAACAATTTCTGTCGCTTTCTTCAGCAAGGTCTACAGGAAATAAGGAGAAATTATGAACAAACTCTCTCACACAAGGCAACACTGACAAAGAAGAGCTTGAAATCAAAATGAAAGAACTGGCTTACTGGAACTACTGTCTTCAGAGGCTACAAAATCTGCAATTGAATTACAAACTGAAGAGCTTTGTTGTTTGCCCTGTATGACAACACTCCTAGTTATATTCAGAGGGCGATATGAACTTTTATTTTTGTCTTTTGAAGTGACTTCTGTTTTTTGAGTATCATTATTCTTGTCTTCTTCATTTGAGAGCCCAGACTTTTCTTCCCTTTTGGTAGTCCTATTGACTCGTGACTTCGGTGCTTTTCTCTTAGTTTTCTTGGGGCATTTTGATGATTGATTAGAAGAAACAAGTTCCTCTGGTTCCTCTAGTGTTTCATCTTCTGGTACTGAAGTGTGGCTACCCTTGACAGACGCTGACAAAGAATTGTTATTCCTTGATATTAAAAGTTGCTTGGCAGTAACAAAGTGGGACACAGTTTCTGGCAACTGGTTGTCAATGGTCTTGACACCTGTTAGCAGAGGTAGAAATTTATTTACAAGAAATTAATAAGAAAGTTTTAATGCAGACAGATTGGCATGATTTATGCTGGTTTAGGTGACTGGCCTTTGTCTGCAGTTTTTTTGTCATTCGCCTTCTCTTGAAGAGCTGCCTCCAGGACAGCAACATTGCTGTTTCTGAAAAAGGAGTCTTCTGGGAAGTCATCAGCCATAGCCACACGTGGAGGGGTTTTGCAAATGCGCTCATGTTTTAAGCTAAGCTCTGTAAATGTTGAACACTCATTAGAGCCAGAGAATAATCCATAACCTACCCAAATATCGCACTTACTACGGAACTATCGGTAAATTACATGTCATACGATTAGAAACTGAAATTGGTATCAAGAAACTAACCATTGTAACATTAATGCAACGATTGCAGACCGAAAATGTTTGATGCAGCAATGAATTGCTGTTTAGAATTTTACAGTAATGAAAACAACAAGTTTGTGCCCGTCCCGCCAGTCTGCACAGGGTACAGGGCAGGAAAGGACACGAGTGGACACGGGCAGGCAGGAGGGATGCAATCCCCGGTCAAAGACTTAAAGACCTCGCCAAGCCTCGTCATTGCCATTCCGTTCGTTCATTGTGAGTTCTTTTTTTAAATGCATCTCGCTTTAATACTCTTGTAGTTTCCATTCTTGTTTAAAATCGAGTTTTGAATGAGACTGTGTGACAAATGACAAATATTCGTACGCCAGCTTCGTGTCACATCTAGAAGGCGTGGCCACGGGCAGCTCCGTAGGGGAGGGGAGGGGGAAGGAGAAGGGCGAGGAGAGGAGTAGGAGTTGGTTTGGGATTTCTGAACTTCGAGTGCGATAAGCATTTGTGCCTAATTTTGATTTTCAAAATGCGTTGATGTGTGCTCACTATATCATCTGGTCTGGTTGGCGTCGGTAAAATTCGAGTTTGAAAATTTTCTTTTAGCAAGCGGTTAGGTGATACAGTCGTGTGTGCAAGGTAAGTGATGTGCTCAAAAATGTATTTTTCTTGCTGACCCTACGCCGCAACGCGTCCAAATAAGTTTCGGGCAAAACACTGGGCGCTTTCTGTTCATGCGCGTTTCTTCACAACTTAGAACAATTTTTTTAATTCGCACATTCGTATCTGAGAGGGATATTGCTTTGGGTTGAATCTCGAAACGCGGATTCCAAAAGAATTGGGACATTCCTTTCAATGGTTCACCTTAATTTAAGGTTATCTTATTGATTGTTCCCAGACACTATTTTTGTGTCACCAAAGTAGTCATTTGGTCATTTAAAAATAAAATTAATTGGATTTTGTACTTTTTTTATTACAATCTTTAACTGCTCATCTATTATTATGACACATTTCTTCCACTCTTAGAGGACCCACTTTAAAATTTATTATGTGAAACAATTAATGTTTCTAGACAGATGAAGCAAACACTGCATGGTTATCATAGCCTTCATCACTGTTTTAATTGTTTCAGATGCGGAGGGTGAGTACAAGGACAAGAGCCAAAAAGGCTGTAGATGATGATCCTCCACCAGCACCTAGATCAACCAGAGGAAGACGACGGAAGAAGACAGAGTCTTCATCTGATCAAGATTCAGAATCTGAGGAAGAAGTCATGCCGACCCCAAAGACGGTAAATACAGTTTATACATTGTGTATTGTGCCTGCACTCCTGTATGATGTCTGGTTATGGTTTATTAATGTATATTGTTTATGTAGAGGAGAGCGGCACCTCCACCGGTTGAGATTCCAAGTACCCCAGGAGGCAGCCGGACGCGCCGGTCATCTCGCAGATTGGAGCCTGCTGTTGAAGAACCCAAACCTGTTGAAGTGATAGAAGTGGATGCAGAAGTTGACAATAACGTGGATCGTGACTCTAATGCAGACAGGGATTCTAACGCAGATAGAGATTCAAATGGGTCTAATGAAACTGAAGCTGTAAGTGTGGCTACCAACTTGGTTCTGAAATCCTCTTAAAGAAGTATTTCGCCTAACTACAAATGTGTTTGTTTGAAACTTTTCAGGACTCCAGTACTGTGTGGAAAGTTCAAAATTCTAATGGTTCAGGCACTGGTATAGCCAAATTAAAACTGTGTCGTTCAGGACCTATTGAGCAGCAAGAAGTTCTCTCACCGCGTCGAAGGCGGTAAGTAGGTTTTTGCCACTTAGCAGCCTTCTCTGTAGTTTAAAGTGCAGGGTAGCAACATAATTAGTGCACTAATATGAACTTTTTATTTTTATATAGGGGAGCAAGGGAGACTGTCATGCACACTCTTGTTGAAGAGCCGATTGCTCAACCAAGTCCAACACCTGAACCAGACTCCTCAGGCCAAGCAGCTAAAGCTCGTGCTGCAAGACGCCTGGAAGTGGCGTCAAAGGGTACTGAAACTACATCATCCTCGTCCTCCTCGTCTTTGTCATCAACTTCCTCTTCATCATCGGAAAAGTCTCGTTCTTCTACTCCTGACAAACCTGAGTCTGAGCAAGTTGAGGAAGATGATGATGATGAGGAGGAGGAGGAGGCTGAAGAAAAGGAAGAGGAGGAAGATGATGATGATGAACCACAAATCATCAAAGAGGATACAAAAGATTCGGCAGCTGTTTCTGAGCCATCTGAGGAAGCTACTTCTGTTGATGTTCCGCCAGAACTTGTATATACTGACCCTGTCTCTGTTCCTTCAAAGTCTTCTGATGATGATGGTTCCTCCCAAGAAGCACCGTGTGTCGATCCTCTTGCTCAGTCAGAGACTGTACCAAATACTCCTGAACCGCCGGTTCCAGTAGTCATAATCAAGGAGTCCAAGTCTGTTAGTCCATGTGAACCTCAGGTTAGTGAGGAAACAGAAGCTAACAAAGCAGCAAAGAAAACTTTAAGGAAAGGTGACCTTACTGCAGGTGCAGCAGCTACTGCTGCCAAGCCTGATCTTAAAGTTGCAACTTCTCAAGGTAAATCTATCAAAAAAGATTTACCCACTGGAGGTAGCAGCAAAGCTGTTGAAAGTGTCAAAGGGAAAGCCACTACTGAAGTTGTTACTCTTGATGATGACTCTTCCTCAAGTGAATCTGCAATTCCAACAAAGCCTGAGGTAATATTGGCTTCCAAGGCAAAAGATGGGTCTTGTAAAGACAAAAATGAAGAGGAACTGGTTGTCAAAGCTGTCGAAGTAGAGGGAGACACCTCTAACATTAAGGCTGAAACAGCTAATGTAGTGAATAAGGCCTCAAAAGTAGTGGAAGAGGATTCAAAAGTGGCGGAAGATACTCCAAAAGTAGTGGAAGAGATTCCCAAAGTGGTTGAAAAGACCCCCAAAGTGGTGGAAAGTCCTCCAAAAGTTGCAGAAGAGATTCCTAAAGTAGCAGAAGATGCCCCTAAAGCTGCAGAACTGATTCCGAAAGTTGCAAAAGAGATTCCGAAAGCTGCAAAAGAGATTCCAAAAGTTGCAGCAGAGATTCCAAAAGTGAGAGAAGGTACACCAAAAGTGACAGAAGTCAATCCAAAAGTATCAGAAGTCACTCCAAAAGTAACAGAAGTCACTCCAAAAGTAACAGAAGTCACACCGAAAGTAACAGAAGTCATACTGAAAGTGACAGAAGTCACTCAAAAAGCGACAGAAGTCACTCAAAAAGCGACAGAAGTCTCTCAAAAAGTTACAGAAGATACTCCAAAAGTGACTGTAAAGACTCCTAAAGTGATAGAAATGACAAAAGAGACACCCAAAGTGACAGAAGGGACTTCTAAATTGACAGAGATTCCAGGACTGGTTCAAAAGACTACCAAAGTGGTGGAAGATACTTCAAAAGTGGTTGTAAAAGAAACACATGTCATCAAAGTAGCTTCCTCCGAAGTTAAGGAGAAGACACCTGAAGTGCTGAAAGAGACACTTGATGTCAAAGAGGTCTCTGGGAAGTTAGAGGAGGCTACTGAAAAGGTGGAACTGGCACCTAAAGCTGTTCATAAAGCAGAGGTGGCAATCCCTACACCTTCTGTCGTACAAAGGCCCATTGTTGAAGAGGAAGAGGCATCTGATGATGAACCTGTGATGGACTTGGCTCCCGGGTCACCTGTGGAACCAGAAATGGTTGAAGCTGACGCTGCAGAAGCTGATGAAGGAGAAAAATCTCGGCGTAGACGGTGAGAGAACATTACGGTGTACATAAATGCTAGGAATGCAGATAGTTCAATTAAGATTTTTAGTACTTATCCAAACGTTTGCAGGGGGTTTGTAAACTAACTTTCAATACATTTTATTATTCCAGGCGGCGCCGTAGAGGAAGGAGTGATTCATCTAGAAGTTCGAGTTCTGGTTCGGATTCTGTAGGATCTCCGAAACCTAAAAAGAGGGATTCAAGTATAGACAACAGAACACCCCTTAAGAAAGTTGCAGAATCAAAAGCAGACTCTGTTCCAGTAGAAGTAGTCAAGGCAGGGAAGGATGAAGTAAAACCCTTATCAGTTAAGGAAGAAATTCATGCACCACCCACACGATTACGAAGGAGGCCAATTTCAATGGAGCAGCCTGAAAGGATCTCTTTGAAGAGAACGACGTAAGTTTTACCTTCAGAATATTTTGTTCCCATTTTATCCTCTCCATTCATTACTTAGTTCACCTGATTTTTTGATGTAGGTCCAGTGAGGCTGTTGTAAACAAAGAAGAATCAGCTGCACCCAGCGAAGCAGCTGGTGAAGATCAGGTAAGGTTTATTTCGACTACTGAAAATGTCAAGGGTTTGTTAATTTATTCTGTTTGCTAACTGATTTGTTTTTTCTTCTCTGGCAGGAGGTTTCAACAGGTGTAGCTGAAGGTAAATTTTCTAAATACCTGAAACATTGGGTTTCAGCTCTTATCAAAAGTCAATTTTATAGCCTCAGTTTCCTCCTTGAACGGATCCTGTCAAGTGATTTTAAAGGTAATATTGAATTTCTAGTAATTAATTCTTTTCCTTCCCAGGAGAGTCGAAGCCCACTGAGCAGCCAGTAGTCCGGAAGCGCCGTTGGGGATCTTGTAAGAGCATTCAGAAACCTGTGGTGTGCATATCATCTGATCCTCTAAAAGTATGTTTGCCAGTGTTTTGCTTAATATTTACTTTGATGTATAAACCACCAGTTTTGTACTCATTTTCTTCTTGTGGGTTGTAGAATCTCATTCCTGATGCGAAGCCTGTCGCGGAAAATGAAGTAGCTCTGAACTTTGAAGAAGAGGGAGAAGGTGAGGAACGACTTCATAGAGGAAGAGACAAAGCTTTGGTGGATCGTCCACTGCCTCCTCCCCGTACTTCACACTCCGAATCAACAAGAATAGTTGTTAACACTATTGTAGAGGTTGAAGGTTTGTATTTGTTACATTGAAATTCACTGTTCTTAATGGCTTCATCAATGGTTTTAACATTTGCTAAACTTTCCATTTTTCAGAAAAGAAAGCAGAACGCAAGATTTCTGTCACAAGTGAAGGCTCAAGAGCAACTAGCACTAAGTCGCCGCCCCCGTCTAAACATAGAATTTCCACAGTACTCTACATAACAAACCTTGTGAGACCATTCACCATTGGGCAGCTTAGAGAATTGCTTTCACGAACAGGAAAGTTTGCTGAAGGAGGTTTTTGGATTAATGGCATCAAATCCCAGTGTTATGTGGAGGTAAGTAGTACCAAATATATGCTTGCTGTATTGTGTTTTAAAGCAAAATTTTAACCAGAAGTTTTAAATGTCTTGCAGTATGAAAATGAGGATCAGGCTGTTGAAACAAGACATGCCCTTGATGGAGTACATTGGCCAATTTCTAACCGGAAAGCATTACATGTAGAGTTTGCAAGGAAAGAGGACATGTTAAAAGCTCAGGAAGAAATGGAAGCTGAGCAAGTTCCTGCTAAAAGATCGCGTCACACTAGCGACACGCTGAGAGACGCTAGAGATTCTGATGAGAAAGTGAGGGTAAGTAGAATAGTGTTTAAGAGAATTTTGGTGTTTAGAGGTCTTTGTCATCACATATGCTGTTGGATTCCAGGTTGTTCAAACAGTACGGGAATGGGATCTTGGCAAAGTGCCTGATCGTGCCTCTTCAGATGTGAGAGAAGGTGCCCCTGATGAAAGAAAGAAAAGAGATGAAGAGCGAAGAGTAAGGAGAGAAAAGCGCTCACTTTCACCGTCCGAGGAAGGAATATGTACGTTGTATAGTTTTCCCACTACAGTGTGCAAGAACAGTAGTGAAACAGTTGTTAGAATTATAGGAACTTGGTGTTTCTAACTCTTTTTTTATCTTTTGTTCCAGCACGTAAAGTTAAAAGAAATGAAGAAGGAGCCGCCCCTGCCAAACTGCTTGATGACCTTTTCCGGAAAACAAAAACGACACCATGTCTCTATTGGTTGCCTCTAAACCCTGAACAGGTAAGTTTGCTGCGCCATGCAATGGTGACCACATAGTCGTAGGTTTCCATTTAGAAAAGTCCTGATGACTCTACTCAACTTTCAGATCGCTGAGAAGGAGGAGCAGCGCCGTAAGCACATGGCAGAGCACGAGCGTCTGCGTGCAGAGATGAGGCGTGCTCACGAGAGGTCGCAGCGTGGCGGCGGTGGTGGTGGCGGCGGCGGCGGCGGTGGTGGTGGTGGTGCAGGAGGAGGAGGTGGAGGAGGCGGCGGAGGAGGTGGTGGTGGACGCGACCAGGACAGAGGAGGACGAGACAGAGATAGGGAGCGCGACAGAGACAGAGGAGACCGCGACCGTGAGCGCGACAGAGATAGAGGAGACCGGGACCGTGAGCGCGACAGAGAACGCGACAGAGGAGACCGGGACCGCGAGCGGCCAAGGCGGCGAGGCAGCAAAGACAAGTAGCCAGCTCCAGCCTGAACCCTGTGACGCCCACTCCAAGCGAGTGGTGAAAATCGAAGAGAAGAGAAGAGAAGAGGAGATGAGACGAAAGGAAAGCGTGGCCTGATCTGAGCTGACCTGGCTGTGCCGGTTCTGCCATGCCTGTGTGCGCCGCTCAAGCTGCTGTGGAGGCACGACCCGACACGAGCGACCGTAGTGCAGTCACCCTCACCTCTCCCACCTTTAATTTGGCTGCACTTCTGGAAATGGTCGGTTACAGTTTCAGCTTTGTCTCTCCAGTTCCCTCTCCCGTACTGTCAGGTTTCTGAGGTGCAAATGGTTTTAACTTCTGAATCCCCCCCGCCCCCACCCCAAAATCCCCCCCTCTTTCTTTTCTCCGTATTGTTTTGTTTTGTTTCTTTATAATTATCTCCTTTGATGAGTTCCGGTCATAATTTGCCTAGTTATCCAGTTTTCAATTTATTTGACAGACGGAACTAATTTAGAGGTCTTCATATCTTGTGCCCCCGTTAGCTGACTTGGATATGATGAGGTATCTTAGCCTTTATTAGATGTATCATTTTCCTCCCCTCTTGTATATATCAAAGACTGTAGATTGAAAAAAAAAAGAAAAAAGAAACCCAGATCCAGCTGTTATTGTGAACTAAATGAGAGTATGATGTCTAAGATTTGTCCTGAGTGATTGGCTATAGACTGGTTGTGCAGGTTTGTCCTGCACATGAGGATGTGTCACACATGTGGGTGCCCTGGGCCACATGATGTGTGTTAGTGTGTGAAAGTGCAGTGGAGACTGTCAGTGAGTGCATGTGTGTGTGCATGGTTTCTATACCCCCATCCTTCCCCCGTTTTGGTGTGCTTTTCCTCCATGTTTCTTTTTTTTCAGGTTTTCAGTAAGTTTGTTTCAGGTTTTTAGAGAATGATATCTGATGCTTTTATCATCCTCTCATGCAGCAAGGCATTCAAGCACAACAAAGGAAGATCGTCGACATCTTTTGGATATCAGCTTTACTGAAACATCTGCAGGCAGCATTCATCAACTTATTGTTGGCCCTCTGCATTGACTTCCTTAGCTCAATCTTCTGTTATTGACAAGTTGAGCACATGTGTCATTGTCTAATGACATGTCAACTGTTGAAATTGTTTCCAAAATACTGGAATGTAGCATGTATTGATTAATGAGGCCAGTTGCCTTCATTTTTGCTCTGTTATCAGTTTTTATGAATTTGTTTTACACATTTGTAAAACCGCCATGAATGATTCTGAACACTAGATGTGTTATGTCCTTTTTTTTTTAATCTACTGTGCTATTTTGTGTTAACTCTGTGCACACCTGGTCTTTTAGCCATGGATTATTAAATTGTTTTAAACACATCCTTTGCACCCTTTCTTTCTCCCGTTCCATCCCAGCCAGATAATTTTCATAATTGGCACTTCTTCGACGTCCTGGTGGGTGGGGGCTCTCCAAGCCCGACTTGGGTGGACATGAGAAAAATACCCGAACACCCTTTATGGATGACCTCTTTTCGGCACAGTCGCACCCGAGGGGTCCCTCACTTCGAGCAGTCATTACACAAACCCCCCCAAAAAAAAAAAATTCAAAAAACAAGTCAAAAAATTCAACGATTTCGAGAAGTCATGAAAATTTAAGGAAGAGTTGCAAAAGTCACGCCAGTCAGTGAAAAATCACAAAATTTACAACAGTTGTCCATTTAAAATAAACTGAAAATTGTAAAAATCCTACTTGAAATTTAAATGTTTTGTCAAGAAGTCACTAAAATTGGTCAGAAAGTCATTAAAAAAAAAAAAAACAGCCAGCAAGCTGGCTACTAGCGAGACTTTCACCCATTCAGCCAACTAATGTTTCAGTTGATTACCAGACAAGCGGTAAATTTAGCCCAATAACCAGTATTGATATTGAGGTCTAAGAAATCCATAATTTGGACATAATCCCGTTTTTCCGGCTCGGTTTCCTCCTTTGGCAGCCGGGAGCCGGGTGGCCGATGGGTTGCCTATCTACCCGGCTGAATTTACCCTGTCTGTAGGAAGGCGCAACATTCTGGGGACGTCCCTATACTATTGCCTAATGGAGGCGTAGGCAAGAGCTGATGGCGTAGTGGCAGCAGTAGCTGTAGCCGTACCGGTTGAGGCGCTGTTTTCTAACGGACGGTGTTCCGGGTTCAGCTCTTGTCTACGCTTCCATTTTTTTCTCTCGATGTTCAGCTCTACTCTGTGGAGCTGGAGTGCCGGGAGCGCGGGGTACATATCAATGTGGCTCGGTAGCCGCATGGGTTAACGGACCGGTCGGAAACCGACAGGTCCGCGGTTCAACTCTTGCCGGCCGCCTAACTTTTTCTTGTGACACAGCTTGGCGGACAGTGCCTAAAATATACTTCCGAACGTGGCGTAGGTATGGCTGTCCAAGCGACCGTGCGGGCTAAGGCGCCGCCGGCACAAACCCCCGGTCCCGAGGGTCTAGGGCTCGATTCCCTAGATTCGAGGGTCCCGCCCGGGGGGGCGTTCTGTGCCTCGGGAGCAATCCCGGGGGGAGACTCGGGGGATGTGCAGAGCTTCTAGGGTTCGAAGCTTCTGTTTTCCTCTCTCTGAATCTGGCAGGTGCGGACATGCCGCTACTCGGTACGTAGCGAGTAGAGTACAGCGGCTTCGGCCGTGTACGAAGGGAACCTATGTCCTCCAAATCTTCGCAGGGGCGGACTCCCACGATGAGTGGGGCCAAACCAGACTGCGGTCGAAGGGCACTACAGTATTATGGAGTCCCGGAGGCCGTGGTTAGCGGAGGGGGCCTCGCGCAGTAGCGCGGGCTAGGGGTTGCCGGGAGATCCGTCCGGCGCAAGCCGGGTAGCGGGTTCTAGTGCTGTGTCCCGGGGCCAACTAGCAGCCGTAAAGCACCGGTTCCCGTAAGATCACCGAAGTTGAAGGCAGGGGTCCTGGCGGAAGCCGGGACGACATAGGTTTTGTCAACAGCGGTCAAACATGCCATCAGGCTTTTTTTCTCGCTCTGAATTTTTTTCGGAATATCATTTTGGTGTCTGGTGATTGGAATGATTGGGAAGGGACTGGACGTGATTGCACATGACACAATTCCGTTGGGTGTACAGTGACTTTGCCATGTGATGTACCCCTCACCTTGGGACCGTGTGCCCCCCTGCCGACCGCCTCATTGGGGGCACACCAGCCCTAGGGACTGTGTGCCCGCTGCTCACCCCTAAATAGGGCTAAAACTACCACTACGAAACACGTAACGCCTAGTGAGGGCACAGGAGCCTTAGGGACTGTGTGGTATGCGGTGAGGCGGTCAGCCGGGGGGCACACAGTCCCCGTGGCTCGGACGACATACGTCCCGGTGCCTGCTGGGCTCGGCCCAGCCAACTCAGTTGTAATACCAGTTAAAAATGTTCCAACTAACGTTCGGGAACGTTTCGGAAACTTTCGGGAACGTTCGGACCGCCTCCTTGGGGGCACACCAGCCCTGGGGACTGTGTGCCCCCCCCCCCCCCATAAAAGACTGACCATCCAGTTTGATCCTACTGCTGACCACGCAGGCTGACCGCTGGCTGGGCGTCAGCCGGTGACGAACGGGCAAAAAAAAATTCGGTCGCTGATAGCGCTCCGCCTCGCGGTTCGCTAATGCCCGCCCGCTCGCTCCGCGAATTATTGCCTCGCAAGGACGCGTCACATGGTTTGCCTACTCGCGCGGCGCTGTTTAGCTCAGCCTCCTTGGTGACCGACTCAAAGAGAGAGAGAGAGAGAGAGAGAGAGAGAGAGAGAGAGAGAGAGAGAGAGAGAGAGAGAGAGAGAGAGAGAGAGAGAGAGAGAGAGAGAGAGAGAGAGAGGAGAGAGAGGGAGAGAAGAAAGAAAGAGTGAGAGAACAAGAGAGTAGAGGGGAGCGGGAGCTGGACATTCGGAGCGGGCCTCTGCAGACCCCAACAAGCATGAGTCAAGCGGGGAGCGGGGGCGGGGCCGGGAGGGGTCGACATGCCTGGGCCACCAAGACGCCACGCAAGGCCACCACGGTGCGGCCCCAACTGTAAACACTTGAAGCCCTTCACTCAAGTTACGCCGGCGAAGGCATAGCACGAGGGCTCAGTTTAACGCGCGCCTACTATTGTAATATTGTGGCAGCCACGCCGTCGAGCTCCCCCCGTCGTCCTATGAGAGGTGCCAGGCTGCCAGGCCCATGCCTTGCTTCTTTTGCCTCTGAACCAGCCTTTCACTAAGGGTGAAAGTCTAAGAAAGCCAAAACACATCACCGTATTCCAAACAATTCCAAAGAGTCACAAGCCAACAAATAGGTCATTCCAAGTCACACTAGTCGAAACCATTCAATTGATTTGAAGTTATTGTACACACAGAGTTGGAGTGAGGGACCCCGCGGCCCTCGGCCGCACGCCGCAGCCGCTATGCGCTGAGCAGCAGCAGCAGCAGCAGCAGCAGCAGCAGCAGCAGCAGCAGTCCGTGGACAGGGGGTTGGGGTGGGGGCTGCGGGGTAACGACATGCAGAGCCAGGGCTTCAGGCTTCAGCCAGGGCAGGTACCGTCACTGCCGCTGCCCGCCAACCACCCCCCGGAGCCGTCCGTCTTCGATCGCACCGCCCAGGCAGCAGCAGCCCGGCAGCCCCATGGCAGCAGCCCCATCCAGGATCGGGCCGGCTCGACCATAGACCATGGCAACGGGCTTTTACCCCCCCCCCCCCCCAGCCCAGCCCATCCGTCGTGTGGCGCGTGGCGTCGCGGCATGGGTCCGGTACGGCTCCGGGGGCCGGAGGCCGGGGCCCCCTCCTAGCGCCAGATCAGGCCCAGCCCCCAGCCAGCCCAGCCCAGCATCCCCTGTCGCCCTCCCCCTCCCCCTCACCCCGGCCGGCTCGCTAACGCCCCCTAGTGGCCGCAGGCACAACGACACAGGGGGTGGGCGGAGGGCACTGAGGAAGCAGGGACGGGGCAGGGCCAGGACCGCAGGGCAGGCAGGGCATGAGGCAGGGACAGGGCGAGGCGTTCCGTTCCATTCCAGTGTAAACAAAACAGTTCGGGTGCATCGCGTTCGAAGGCTGCCGCGGCCGTGGCCTCGCGGTGCAGTGAGTGCAGTGCAGTGAAGTGTTGGCGGCCGGGGAGTGGCCTGGGCTGGGCCCCGGACAGGGACTGAGGAGAGGAGGCCGGAGCCGCGGGGGCGGGACTCACAACCCACCTGCACCGAGCCGAGCCGAGCCGCCGAGCGGAGCGGGCCGGACCGATAACCTCAAAGTGCTGCGCCCCGCCAGTCGCCTCGCCCCCGCGACACGCCCGCCCAGGCCGTGCAGGACCTAGACCCGGACACCCGGGTGGGGCTGGGCCTGCTCGCGGGTAGGGCCGGCGACGTGCTCCCGTGCTGCCGCAGCCGCTGCCGCAGCCGCTGCGCGTCAAGGAGATGGCCTGTAGCGTCCAGCACCCAGCCTGCTAAAGTTGTCACGAGGAGATCACAGCGACACCCACGCCCTCCAGCTCCCCCGACCTAAGCTGACGGGATCACATCCTCTGGCTGTCGCCACCGTCGTCACCTCGTGGGAAGCAGCGCGTGCGGCGTGTCAGCGTGTCAGCGTGTCAGCGGGTCAGCGGGTCAGCGGGTCAGCGGGTCAGCGTGCCACGGGCAGATCCTCAGGTGGGCGCCGAAGACCTCGGGGACCTGGTTACCCCTAAGTGGCAGAGGCAGCCCTACTCCATGACGGCACCGACCACCACCATGCCGAGGTAGTGCCTGCCGGGCCGTAGGGGCCGTAGGGGCTCCGGCACAACCCTGTGGTTCCACGGGGTGGGCAGCCTGCCCCTGCGGCGCGGCTGCCCGTTGGGGGCCGACGGCCAGGCCGACGGCCACGGCGCGCCGGACCTGGACTTGTCCGGGTTCGAGGGGCTGGCCGAGGCGCTCGCCCGGGCTCAGGGGCGGCAGGCGGCGGGGCCGGGGGCGGAAGCGGGGGCCGGCGGGGCCAGCGGCCTCGGCTGGCACGGCCGCGGGCACGGGGATGACCATGGGCACGGCCACGGGCGGCGGCGCGGGCTCAAGGGACGGCCAGACAAAGACAGCAGTACTGATCCAGACGACACCGAGGATGGTGGGGACACGAGTAGCGCCTTCTCCCCGTCCACCTCGTCCAACTCGGAGGACTCGGACCAAGACAACACCATGCTGTCCAACCCGTCCGGCCTGAGTGTCGGCGGCGTCCTCATTCCCCAGGGCCCCCAGGGACACGTCCCGTCGGGGGACACGGCCTCGCCGTCGCACCCGGGACTCAGTACGTTCAGCGGCAGCAAGAAGGCAACGCCGCCGCCGCCGCCGCCGAAGAGACTTACCCCTCTAAGCGGCTCCGTGCAGCAGCAACTGCAGCAGCAACTGCAGCGCCTGTGTCAGTCCGAGGAGGCGCAGGAGGCGCAGGCGGCGCAGGCGGCAGGACACCCCGGCGGCGTCGTGGACCCCGCAAACATCGTCACCACCACCGCTGTCATCGAGCACACGGACGCTCCCGCCACGGCGCACTCGGGCGCGTGCCCGCAGGGACAGGCGCAGGTGCGAGCGGCACGCGTCAGCGCCACGCACCTGCTGCAGCAGCAGATCCTGGCCCGAAACCAGGTGCACTCATCGGCCACGCTCCCGGGCCACGGCCACCACAGCCGCGTCCGCTCCGCCGGCCTCGGACCGCCAGGCCAGCCCCTGGCCGCCGCCAAGCTCCCCTCGTCCGCGTCGGACTCCGGCTCCGGCTTCGGGTCCGCGACTTTGTTGAGCAGCGGCGGAAGCGGAGGCGGAGGTGGAGGCGGAGGCTGCCCTTACAAGCACGTGCCCATCTGTCCCCACCGCCACTTCGCGCCCTCCTGCCCCTTCCCCCAGGGCGCTCAGGGCTCACAGGGCAGCAATGGGACGGCCCTGGCTGGGACAGGCACGGGCCCCAGCAGCACCCTCACCGCCGCGGCCCACACCGGCTCGGGCGAACAGCAGAGCCGCTTCGGCAGTCTTGGCCGACGCCACACCTCACCCCGCCCCCTCAGCCTGGCCCCGCAGGCTCCGCAGGGACACATCCCGCTAGACCTGGCCCAGGTCCATGCACTGGCCCACACCGAGCCCTACCCTTATAACCCGCACCTCGACGTCGCCTGCGACGACCTCGACGACCTCCGGGACCTCCGGGAGCTGTGGCTGGCCGCCCGCCTGGGCTCGGACCCCCGCCTCAAACACGGCGTCGTGGTGCCCCGCTGCGGCCCGTGCGCGGCGCGCTCCCTGGCCGGCAGCCGCGTCAGCATCGCCAGTACCGTAGGCGGGCGCGAGTTGGAGCCCCGGGACCTCCCCCTGCACGCCGACGTCGAGTACGAGTGCACCGTGTGCGGCGACCGCGCCACGCAGGCCCTGCCGCTGCAGCCGGACTTCCCCGAGTACAGCCTGGTGCTGGAGGACCCGCTGCCGCAGCCTCTGCCGCCGTCCATTCCGCAGCCTTACGGCCAGTACCCGCTGCAGCAGCAGCAGCAGCCCCGTCGTCCGGGGAGCAGGCCAGGCAGCCGGCCCGGTAGCAGGCCAAGCAGTAGGCCAGGCAGCAGGCCAGGCAGCAGGCCAGGAAGCAGGCCAGGAAGCAGGCCCAGCTCGCGGGCATCGCTAGCACCCTCCACACGGTCGCACTCCCCCGGCAAACACATGGGACAGCGGTGCTCATCCCCCACGCTGGTGAGTACCGAGAGTACCGAGAGTACCGAGTACTCAGTGCTAACGTAACGCAGGACTGGGACTGCGCCCCGAGCCGAGTAAATCTCTACAGTTAGTAAAATGTTGACCCGTTGGCCATTTAAAAAAAAATTGCGCTTCGTAACGAGATCTCCAAATTTATATTCTTTTTAGTAATTGCGGGGGTAAACAGATCACTCGGGGGGTGGCTGACTGGATTGGGTCGTGTACGAAGTAATAAGTACTATATGCTTATAATATCTTGTTTTTGATTTGAAAAATTGAAAACTTGCGAATTTTTTATAATTTTTGAGCATATTATGTGTTATATTAATGGACGAACTTCTAAGTATTATGGGGTATTATACCTGGTATTATTGGAGCGTGTTGGGAGCAGTATACGAGTCGACCACCCCTCCTGCCAGGTCGCGGCCGCCGGTTTGTTTATTATGGACTTGAGTCCTCCTTCCTTGTCTTCTCAGTTACCGGCGAAATACCTCATTTCAAAAGCACTTTCTGCCTCAGCGCTATCAGAGGTGGCCAGTCGCAGATGGTTCCCGGGACCGGGTCGGGGGCCTGTTGCCGTGATGTGAAGCTAGGAAATTCACTTGTGTCGGTTTGCTGCACGGAGCTGCACGGCGCCACTCGACAGTGTCCTATCGCGCCCTGCTCCCTGCTTCCGCGGAACACTCACTTAGCGCTCGAGATTGGCTTGTTAAGGAGGCAGGCGCAGGAGAAAGCACATCAGCGGCTATAGCACGATGGGTCCGGCCCCCGGAGTCATCTGAACATGCCACCCCGTGACGTGCCATGATTTAAAATCGAATTTAGATTTTTTCCGACACATTTTTGCTGATGTTTTCCCATTTTAATCTAAATTTTTCATTTATTCCATTTTTTTTTGCTGAAATTTTCTATGCACTTTTAAACTATTTTCTGATATATTTACTATCTAATTTTTTGAGGGTGTACACTGATGTTTTTTTTTTTTTTGTCAAGTGGGGGACCCTTGGCTTAACGTTGAGGGCACGTGTTGCCTAACGGGATGCACTGTAAATATTTTTCGTCATATGACGAGAAAAGCTGTGAAGGGGTGGCCGACTCATATACTACTCCGGACACGCTCCAATAATACCAGGTATAATACCCCATAATACTTATAAATGGTATCATTTTGGCGGTTTAATTTATAATTCCGCTATTTGGGCTTGGCGGAATCTGGCACCACTGGAAATTTCTACAGGAAGTTCTTTTCAGTTTTCACCGACGCGAGATATATTTACATTTTTCGCTTCGCAAATATATTTCTTTTGGTCGTTTAGGGGAAGCAGCCGGCGCGTCGAAGCGAAGGGTTTTGTCATGGATCTCAGTGACTTCTTCCCTCGGTCGTCTTACTGGCGACACCGGGCGACACAGCAAAAAAAAAAAACTTTTTTCCCAAAGGATCATGCATGTTGAACTACCATAAAGATCCTGCTAAAAGAAGGGTTTCCCTTTACCGTGGAAACACCTGAGAGATGCAAGCGATTCATAACTTTATCCATTACATCGATTTTCCTTCGCTTTTCAGAGCGTCGGTGGCAGCTCTACCGCCTCCGCCGGATTCAAGCGGAGCAACCTGGTGAGTAGCAGCGGTCCGTGCGATTTGTGAAGTCCAAAATGCACTTCCACTCCGCCGATACCGTATCTAGGTGCTTAGGTGCTCTTCCGTCCGTCCCTTCCCTTCTTTCTCTCAATTGCAGATTGCAGGTGCCGTCGGTGAGCGCTGTATAGTAGATGCATGCGTGTGTGTCTTAATAACAACAGTTGTCTTGAATGTATGTCTTAACAACAAAAGTTATCTTGAATGTATGTTTTAACAACAGCAATAAAAGTAGTCTTCAGTGTATGTCTTAACAACAACAACAACAACAACAACAACAACAAGTTGTCTTGAATGTATGTCTTAACAACAACAACAGTTGTCTTCAATGTATGTCTTAACAATAACAGCAGTTGTCTTCAATGTATGTGTCAATAACAACAAAAGTTGTCTTCAATTTATGTCTTAACAACTACAACAACAAAGGTGCCGTTTTTCCTGAGCAGTCAAATGCGCCGCAGTTTGGCGCCATTCGGCGCTGCCTGCCGCCCCGCCAGTAACTTTCTGCCCGCAGCGTTGGCAGCGCGTACCCCCACCACTCCTCCGAGCGTCGTCTGTCTCCGAGTGTTTGTGTCTTCTGTGTGTGCGTGTGTGTATGTTCAAGTGCGATGCCCGAGTAGTGTTTTACGGAGCGTGTCCACAGGGTGGTTCCGCGTCGGTTTTTTTGACAGGTCCGCGAACCTGGACCGCCGCGACGGTCCCAGCGCGCCGCGTTTGCTTCGCGTCCGCGGCCCCGCGGCCTCCCGGGAGCCCCGCGTCGACGGCGGGTGAAAGCGGGGGCAGCCGAGCCCCCAGCGCCCCCAGCTCGATCTGTCACAGGGTGTTTGTTTACAAATCAACGTCCGCGCCGTCCGCGGCCCGCTGCAGCTCCCCACCGAGTCCAGGACCATGGCCGCGGCGGCAGGGGACGGCAGAGACGCCGCCTGAGTGGACAGCGCGCTGGACAGCAGCCGAGCCGAGGTAAGCCAGACTCCGTCTAGGTTAGGTTATGGTCCACTCGGCCCCCAAACCCGGCGCGCACCCCTTTAGAACGCGGCCCCGGGCCGTCGGGTCGTCGCCAGTGGTTCGGGCCCCGCGGGGAGTGGCGGGACTGCCCCCCCCCCCCCCCCCCCCCCCCGAGGGGGCGGCCACGGGGGCGGGCGCGGGCTATGTTGGCCGCGAACATGTCGTCTGCAGCCCTGCTGTCTGCTGCTTGAGGCCGAGGGCCGAGCCTGCTGAGCAGAGCTGGCAGCTGGCAGAGCGCTAGGATTCCGAGCTTATTCGCCCTCCGTACCCCTCGCCAAGTCTTTCTCTACTTCCGTGACGAATTCTTAGCATTTCGTCAGTACACAGAAACCTGTGTCGCGGTTTGCATATGTTGTTGTTGGTTCAAACTCTCTCCCCTCCTCCCCTTCTCCCCTCCCTTTTTACCAGTGTTTTTTTTCTTCTATCTTTTTTTTATATACATAAGGGTTTATATTTAGTGCAAGTTCAAAATCACCAACGTAATCATTTCGTTTTTGTTGCTCCGACCACCCCGTGGTGTGTGTGCGTGTAAACACGCCCCCTAACGCCCCCTTCCTTCCCCTTCCCTCCCCCCACCTCTCCCCACCTCTCCCCTCCTCCCCGCTCGCAGAAGCTGCGGTCTGGACGGAAAAAGCGCGACGGTACCTAGTCACGTGGTTTCGACTCTTAAGGCCTTAAGAAGAAGGGATGGCGAAAATGGGTCGGGGACCTGAGGTATTTTGCGGAAGTGGAGAACGTACGCCCCCTTTCCTCTCGGAACCCAAAGTCCTTTCACTGGACTCAAACCGCTCCCATTTTGTCGGTTGCGTCGTGGAGCGTCTGAGCATGGTCTGAGACTTTTTCGCCAAGGACGTCATCACGTGGCGCTTTTACTGGCGGTGCCGTCTCGCTGTGCGGAGCCGTCAGCCAATGAAAAGCCACTCGGGCTCGCTCATAATAGGGGGCGTGCGAGGACGGTGGTTCGGAACGGGTTACAAAGAGAACACAAAGTCTTTGGGTCGAGGCTTTGGCGCCCGCTGCGCCCGCTGCGCCCGCTTGTCAGAGCACAGGACCACCACAACGGAATATAACCGGCACCCGTTTTCAATGCGGTGTAACGAGGCTTGCGACTTGCTTCCTCAGCTTGGGGAGGCGATGCTTGCCGCCGTGTGACAGGGGCTCGCCAACACGAGTTGTTTGCACCTCTCGTATGCGTGTTCAGACACACACATGCACGCGCACACACACACACACTCACGACGCACGCCTTCGGGCACATTCACACTCCCCCCCTCTCTCTCTCTCTCTCTCTCTCTCTCTCTCTCTCTCTCTCTCTCTCTCTCTCATACACAAACACACACACGCGCGCACTGTTAAAATTTTTGTTGAAAAATGTTGAATAAAATAGTGTATATGTTTTTGCATAAACATGTCGTAATTTTTTTTTTTTTCAAAACGGAATTTTTAACAATTTTACATCTACTTGTCATCAATTGAGAAAACAAAACTTCTCATCATTTTAAGAGATTTTTCGTAAATTTCGAAGGAGGGTAGAATTTTATCCGAAATGGGATCGAACCCATTTTCTAAGGACTGGAGTGCTCGTACGCAACCCCCAGACCACAAAACCTCATGCTATGGTTCCGATTGCCATCTGCTCTTGTCGAGCCTTCGCCTGTTCAAAATTCCACATTTTGACAAATTGTTTCGTAAATTTACGAACAATTTAGGTTTCTACCCTACAAAGTGTCTTCACAAAATAAAGGGAACACATTTCGTAATTTTGCATCACTTTATCACATATTCTCACATTAAGAGATTGTAGGAGTTCAGGTTGTAAAGTTACAATAATTTTTTTTTAACAGTGCAGTGCTCACGAGCCAATAACCCCCGTTGCACGGTCCCTCCCAGCGTCACCGTGGTGTCACCCACTCCGCCGTGCCGTGGCGTGCCGGCGCTTGTGTACACAAAACGCAAGGCCAGAACGCTGCGCTGGCCGCGCCGTGCCGTGCCGTGCCGTGCCGTGCCGTGCCGTGCCGTGCCGTGCCGTGCCGTGCCGTGCCGTGCCGTGCCGTGCCGTGCCGTGCCGTGCCGTGCCGTGCCGTGCCGTGCCGTGCCGTGCCGCACGGTCAGGTGTGGCTTGTCGGCCCGCTCCGCTGGACTATCGCTCGTGTAGCTCATCGCTCTGCTTGGCTTTGCACTGCTCTGTGCGGACGACGCGAACGGACGCGGACCACGGTAAAAGTGTTGTCTTGAAATTCAATACATCCGCGGCTGTTTTCAAGACCCCCCCTGCAAATTTCAAGACGTCTTGGATTTCGGTCCAAATCTCAAGACGATGTTTTGGAACCAGCCGGCACCGGCCGGCCGCCAGCCAGTTTCAAGACATATTATATTGTCTTGAGATTTGGTCCGAAATCCAAGACAACGTCTTGAAGTTTGCAGGGGGGGGGGGGTCTTGAAAACGGCAGCGGATGTATTGAATTTCAAGACAACACTTTTACCGTGACGGGGCGGGACTAGGGGACTGCTGGCCGCCGATGTCTCCGTCGTGGGCGGGGCGGGGCGGGGCGTGGCGGGCCGACACCGCCTTGCGCCACTTGTCGTCTGCTTGGCGGCTCTCCTCCGCCGCCTGAGACACGGCACGGCCGCGCCCAGCTCCGCACGCTTCGCATCGACACCTTCTGTTCATTGACTGCCCAGAGCCCGCGCCGTACGGCACGGCGTCAGCACTGTTCGGAGAGGAGCCGAAACGGGGAGAGAGTATTCCCGCCACGACGTCAGCCACGAGCCAACGTCAAAACATTTGGAGGCTTAGCTCGCTGACGATGAGTCACGATCGTTTGGACGTCATGCTTAAATTACGTTAGCGATTTTAGGCCACTTTTTGACCCCCTCCCCCCCTCGTCATCGAGTGTCAATTGCCCCCGCCCCCCAAAAAATAAAATAAAAATATAAAAAATAAAATCGATGACGTAGTTTTTCTTTTTGGTCTTCCAGTTGTCGTTTTTAAGGAGCAGTTGATTGAAATAATGGCCGTTACGTTTCATCAACTATTTGACGATTTATTTCCTCCAGTGCCAATTAGAACTTTATGAGTGTTGGCCAAACAAGTTTGTTCAGTTTACGATGAATTGGGCACCGGGTCACTCGAATACTACAGCGCCTGTTCTGTAGAATAATAAACTTGAAACCTAGAGGCCACGCCACCGCCGCACCGCGCGCCCGCAGCCATAAACAAACACTTGAGGTCCTTCACTCAAGTTACGCCGGCGAAGGCATGGCACGAGGCTCAGTTTAATGCGCTCCTACTATTATAATTTCGTGTCGGCCCGTCCATGACGCCCACGAACTCCCACTGTCGCCCTATACGAGTTGCCAGACCTTGAGGCAGCCGAGCTAAAGTCAGCAGTTTTCTGAGCAGTTTTCTGGTTTTTCTTTCAGTTTTCTGGTTCTTAACTGGTTCTTCTTTAGCAGATTATAATAATAACATTAATCAATAATAATAATTCTTATTAACAATAACTCTTATTAACAATAACTCCTATTAAGCCTCTGAACAAGCATTTCACTCAGGTGAAAGTCTAAAAAGCGCCTAAAAAAAACTACGTCATCACTGACCCCCCCCCCCCCTACCCCGGCCTACCCCGGCATTTGCAGGGGCTCTAGCCGGCTCTGGCTCACGTGGTTGTCGCTGTCCGCTGTTGCAGGTCCCGCAGGTCTCCCCGGCATGGACGCCGAGCTGCAGGAGACGGTGGAGCAGTTGGTGGGTGCCGGCGCGCAGGTGCTGGACTGCGAGAAGCGGTCGGTGGTGCGAGAAGAGGAGGTGCTGCTGGTTAACGGGCAGCCGCTGCAGCTGCAGGGCCAGGACGGCGTGGCCATCCGCAAGGCCCTGCTTGCCGGCCACGTCCCGCACGACCTCCTCAACACCGTGCTGGTGAGTGGCGCACGCCCCCCGCCCCGCCCTGGGCCCCGCCCTGGGCCCTCCCGCGTTGCTGACGAGGCTGTTGTGGTGCCGCAGGTGCGCGCTGGTATCCTGCGGTCGCCGGTGCGCCTGGAGACGAGCCTGCAGGTCAAGTCCTCGGTGGTGACCCGGGAGGAGGTGACGGTGGCGCGCGGCGGCCGCGTGGTGGACGAGCGCTCCCGCCAGACGCAGGAGGACAACGTGTACAACTCGTCCACGACGGAGACGTGGGAGCCGGCGCCGCCCGCAAACCCCACCGCGTCGGCGTCGGCGGCCTCGACGGCTCTGGCCCCCCGCCGGCAGGGAGCACTAGTTAACCGGTACGTAGCTGTAGTCCTGTTTGCGCTCTTTTCTGTGTCGTCCTGGGTGATCGGAATGAGGTGCTTGTTTGGTTGCAGGCACGGCAAGGCGCAGGCCCCGCCGCCGCCCCTCCCGGCCCCGGCCCCGGCCCCGGCCCCGGCCGGCCACACGCAGTGCGCCTCCCCGCCGCTGTCCTCTTCGTCTTCATCCGGCTTCTGGAGTCCCGGGCCCGGCGGGCCGGCGCCGTCCCGTTCCGTGTCCGACTCGAGCTGTGACTCCGGCCCGCCCCCGCCTTCCGGCCCGCCCCCGCCTTCCGGTCCGCCCCCGGCCTCGGCCTCCCCCGGCGGCCACGATGACGTCGACGGCGACCTCGCCCACAGCCTACACGCTGTGTCCCTCCCTGTAAGACGCCAGACCCCCCTCAGAGCGTCCCCTGCGGTGGGGCGGAAGCAGGTGGTATGAGAAACTGCGCGGTGAGCACTGCCTCTGCCGCGGCCCGGAGGGTGGCCACTTGAGGCAGTGAGAGCGAAGCCTCGGTCGAGGCCAGCTCCTGGCCGACCAGCGGCGAAGATACTCCTCACCGTGCGATTTCTCATACCTCTTTTTTTTTCAGCTCCGCTGTTTTCGAGCGTCACTGAAAGTGCACCCATCACGCAATACCCACTTTTGAGCTGATTTCAGCGACGGGGGTCGGAGTTGTAGGAAGCTCATTTTTTTCTGAGATTCGTTTGTTTCTGGTAGCCCAGTGTTTGCTCTCTGTCGGACGTTGTGTCGTGTTGTTGTTGTTGTTGTTGTTGTTTTGTGCTTTGTATTAATTATCGAAGATATTGCCATTCCAATTCCATTCCACACAGTGCCTAGGTACATCCTGAGTTGGGGTGGCCTTTACTTGGATCCTGCTTTAACCCACCCTTGTACAGCCGAACTCCATTATTTGTCCAGGTTTGACTGGCCGTTAAGCAGTCATCCCCACCACCTTGGCCCCGGCCCCGGGTCGGACTGGGCGGCTCGGACCCGGCACCCGGCCGGGACCCTGTGCCGCAGAACGGGAGGAAATTTTAGCGAACAATTTGCACTCAAATTTTTGACAATCTGTTTAGCTCAATGTTTAAAAAACAAGCGGAACAAAAAAACAACGGCACCTCGAAATTCAAATTTTGATCTGAGATATGACAAAATTCGTTTTATCTCAGGTACGTGTTCAAATTTGAATTTCGAGACACTGGTTTTTTTTTTAATTCGGCTTGTTTTTTAGTCCTCTACGCATTGAACTGAACAGGTCGTCAAAAATTTGAGGGCCGGGACCCGGCAGGTCAGCGCTGTCCACTATTTGTCCGCATCTCCTCCCGGTTGAGTGGACAAATACCGGAGTTCGCATGCATAGCGCTAAAGTGGAGAAGGGGGAAGAGTATGTAAAAGCTCCTGTGGCTGTTGTGCGGCACATTTTTATGAATGGCCCTCGGTGAATGGAGCTTAGCAAGCCGGGCAGCACACAAAGGAGACCGTGCGGGATGCCTTCAAGGAGTGTCACAGCAGCCCCCGGTAGCCCCCGGCAGCCCCCGGCAGCCCCCGGCAGCCGCCGGCAGCGCCCGGCAGCGCCCGGCAGCGCCCGGCAGCGCCCGGCAGCGCCCGGCAGAGGTCGCAGAAATGCGTTCTACGCCGGATGGGTCACCTTCACTCTTATCCCCACGACGCTACAGGTCGGGGGCTGCTACGTCGCCCCTCCCCCCCCCCCCCACACACACACCCTCCACCACCACCACCACTCTGTGTTTCAATTTGCAGTACTTTTATTGCAAGGAATAGTTATACACTCTCCATAGTAAGGCGTAATGGGTTTGTTATCATAGACGGCCCATTTTACGTGTCCTAGGGAGTTTATCGCTGTTCCTATGCAAGAACCACTGTGTTGCGATTTCGGAAACAGTGATAGATCTTTTAGACGAATTTTCGACCGTATCCAGATGGCCTACAGACGAACTAGATGAATAATAGACGGATACTCGATCTGTAGACGTCTATTTTCCTTGGAAACCTTAGTTGTAAGCTCCCGTTCCCCCGTCGGGCCGTCACCTCCACGGCCGCCGGCCGCCGGGGGTGTAACGTTTCTGATGACGGTGGCCTTCTCACGTCCACCCCTGTGCGTTGCGGCCTTGTGGACCCGCTATCGTCTTACTACTATCGTCACTTTGCCACGACGGCGTCCTCTGACAAGCAGGCGGACGGCGGACCCGGGCGACAGTGATTGGGCAGGTCAAGCGTTGCATGCCGATGGCAAGTGAACCACGCGGCGTGGGGGTTAGTGGGAGTCCGCCTCGACCCGTTACTTTGACTAAACCTCCACGGTCAGTCCCGGAGTCCATCACCACATGCGAGGTTCTGCGTGGACGCGTGCTGCTGAGTGCGCGGCTGTTGTAGCAGAGTACTCAGGAGAAGCCCGAAACGGAATTCGTAACGAAGAAGAAGAACCCTGAGCAAATCGCGTGATTTTAAAGTGCAGTCGGGGTTCCGAAAATCTCGATTTCTCATAATGCCCCTGCATTCTTGTTCTTCGTTACGACTTCTTACTTCCGTTCTGAGCTTCTCTGGAGTACTCTGTTGTATTTTACGGCTATTGTGCTACTGCGGGGATGCATCTAGGCAACGCCCCACCCGGGGGTGTCCAATCACTGTAGATTATGAACCTCATGTTTCACAAACATTTTTGGGGGTGTAATCTTTTTTTCTTTTTTGCGCGAACCGAGAGTGGAATAATGTAGTTCAAACCTTCCTCTATCACGATCATTTTTAAAATTATCAGTAAGTGTATCCAAACGCGAGATAAACGGCCGTGAACAAAAAGGTGCTTTTGCAATCACTCACCCTATCTTTCTCTCTCGTACAGCCGGGCCTGGCCTAGGCGGCGCGGTCGGGAAAGCTTAGATGCAGTGTACTGGGAGTCGTCGTCTGATGTGATTTCGTTGAAGCAGTGGCAAGAAAAGTGCGACCTTTTCCCCCCATTGTTATTTCCTTCCTGAATACTTCGCAGCGTGTGACGAAAACGTGAGCGAACTGACGAATTTCAGGCGAAATTCGTCACTTGTCTAACAGTTTTTTTCCCAGTGTATATTTAATTGTGCCTATTCCCCGTTGGCGCCCCAGTCTGTCGTAATGGATATACTTGATGGCCACTGCAATACCCCGCGGCGTGGGATACCGAGCAGCCCGTGCCCAGGCGCCACCGCCCCCTGGCGGCTGCGCGCGGAACCATACGACGCCGCTTCACCGCCCCCTGCCTCTCTCTCTCTCTCTCTCTCTCTCTCTCTCTCTCTCTCTCTCTCTCTCTCTCTCTCTCTCTCTCTCTCTCTCTCTCTCTCTCTCACTCTCTCTCCTCGTATAAGGAAAAAATTCCTGATTGCTGATCTCGAGTGAAAGAAAATCAAGGGGAAAAAAACTTTTTATTTTTTCACGATTCTTGAAAACACTAGGTTTGACTTGCTTGCCTTTTGCTTTGCAGACCGGCAGCGGCGGCCTCGGACTCTCGGGCTCTCCGCCTCACAACCATTTTGTGGTAAGTTGCATCACAACGACACTAGAAGTAAATACTCACGCTGTTTGTGCTCGAGACAAACGGCTCGTGGGTGTCGGAGGCGGGGGCAACTTGCTGCCAGTACAGCTGGCGGTAAAAGAAGGCAGCGTGTTGGAGTTGGAACTATCAACCTGGGTGGTGGTAGTGGTGGTAGTGGTGGTAGTGGTGGTAGTGGTGGTAGTGGTGGTAGTGGTAGCCGTGCTGGAGCGGCACACGGCCGCCGAGGGGCTCCTAGCGGGCTCCTACTCCTAGCCCGAGCCGCGCCGAGCCCCCGGCGCGTAGGCACGCCCGGCGCGCTCGAGTGCCGTGCGGGCTGGCCTACCCCCCCGATGGCAGGCGCTTCAACTCCACTCAGCTCCGCTCACCTGACTAGCTCTGGCCGGGACCATGCCGGGACTAATCTGCGACAAATCTGCCACAATCGCGGCCAGGGGTCACAGCAGCACAAACTCAGAGAGGAAGAAGAAAATGGAAAGTAGCCATGCCGCGTAATTCTTTCATTTTCCGTTCCTCTCTCTCTCTCTCTCTCTCTCTCTCTCTCTCTCTCTCTCTCTCTCTCTCTCTCTCTCTCTCTCTCTCTCTCTCTCTCTCTCTCTGTCCCTCCTCCCGCTTTTCGTTCACAGCAAACCGTGATTACGAGGAGGCCGCTGTATTTCATTTGGCACGGCCGCCTGGCATTCCCAGAGGCCGGCGGCTGGTGGCGGCTGCGGCCGTGCCGGGCCGAGAATATTAGAGTGCCGGCCGGCGTAAATGTTGAAGGAGAACTTAATGCGAATCCCTAACCCGTCCCATGGGAATCGTGTCGGAAAATTGTAAAGGAATCCCCTTGACATTCTCATGGGATCCCTCGTGCTGACCCAGTGTGGCCGCGTTCCTAACCTCACTCTGACTTGTCAGGGAGTCCCGCCGAGGCACTCTGTTTGCTTTTATTAGGCCGCTGCGGCATCGCCTCTCTCTGCCTCTCTCTCTCTCTCTCTCTGCCTCTCTCTGTGCCTCTCTCTTTCTCTCGCCCCTTCTTCCTTTGCCCTCCCTTTCTCTCTCCCTCCCTCCCTCCCTCCCCCCTCTCGCTGTAACCGTTGCCCTCTCGATGTCCCGGGCACAGTCCATGGCCAGCAGCTGAACTGTTTCGAGGACAGCGGGACATATTTCGGGACCGCTTCATGTGTGCGTTTGCTGCTGGGCATCTGTTCCAAGGTCCTACAAACCCCCGAGGTGGTGGTTGGGGGAGGGGGGGGGAGGCTGTACCCCCCGGCCGCCTCCCTCGCGGCCCGGTGCCTTCTTGAACTCGGACCGGGCCGGAGTTTGTCGTGCCGCTGTTGTCCCTGCTCCGCCTCCCCCCCCCCCCCCCTGCCCGGAGCCACACGACTGCCCCCCACCCCCTTTCCCATAGCGAGTTCTCAGTATTTAGTGCGCGCTATCGAGGAGACGATCCGTATTTCCCCGAATCATCACGCATTGGCCCTCCACCTGCCCAGCCCAGCCCCTCGCCTCACCGCTCTCCTGTGTGGAGCCGGACATCCGCTTCCGCTGTAGCGTCCGCCATCTCTATCTGGACAGGAGGGCGGTCAAGGACGCAGATTTAGGGAGCGGCTCGTTATTAGAGAAGGAGACAGAGCGAGGTGAGAGGAGGCGATCCGAGGAGATCCGAGGAGACGACCCGTGTTTCCCCGAATCAGCTCGAGGCAGACGGTGACAAGAGCGCGACCCGTGGCTCGCCTTTCTCTCTATCCAAAAGTGCCGGCACGCACTGAGAAAAATCTTTGGCTCCTGGACCAAAGGGCAGTTTTGTGCGTTCCACCTGGGCCTGGACCCTACATTTAAAACGTTTAATCCGTAGGTCTAAACTCTATAGACACGGGAGCAAAACTCTAGACACAGGTGTTAATCGTTTGGTGCCTGACGCTAATCGTTTATAATTAGTGCGTTCCCAGACTTTCGGCCTGGGGACTGAACGTGCTGTGCCCAGAGCCAAAACATTTTCTCAAAGCGGTGATTGACTATTATCAAAACGTATCGTTCGGTTAACGAGGGCGACTCAGTGCTTGTAGCGCTGGAATTTTTTCTTGCGTTGGCGATACACGGGACTGCCGGGGTCTGTGCCAGACTAACACTAGAGTGCAGCGGATCCAGGACGGTCCGGGAGCTGACTCCCAGCGGCGGTGACCGGCGGTGACGCTGGGAATACCTTGCACACGATGCAAACGACGTTTAGGAGAAAATGAGACTTGGGGGGGAAACTTGCGAGAGAGAAGGAAACTCAGCAAGTGACGACAAAAGAACAATCATTTCCCCTTGATGATGCTGCGTGGTCAAACCTTTCTGTTCCCGCTCCATTCCTTATCCCATTTGCACGATTCAAAAAAGCAGTGCGGGGGGCCAGCGAGTAGGGGTTGGGGGTGGCGGCTGGGGGCGGGCTGGCGCGCGCAGTGAGGCAGGGCGGTGCGGCGCCGCCCCCGGCCCGCCCCCGGCCCGCCCCCGGCCCGCCCCCGGTGCCGGCGGCGCACCCGCTGCTGCCAGTCAGTCCCCGACCGGCGTCCCCAGCGCAGCGTCGCCAGCCGTGCAGCCGAGCCGTGCGCCGTGCACGGCCCGGACCGCGCCGCCCGCGTGCACCCGGCGGCCGACGGACTTGGCGTGACTTCGTGCTGCGTGCATCGTGAAGTGCGTGCGTGCGTGTGTGTGTGTGTGTGTGTGTGTGTGTGTGTGTGAGAGAGAGAGAGATTGGGGGGAGATCGTCCGTGCATCACGCGACACGGTGGACCGTGCTCCCTATCGCGACGGTTGTGACACGTGCATCTAGTGCATTTCGAGTGTGTGCAGGATTCCAGACCAGAGCGTGTGTTTGTGTGTGTGTGTGTGGGGGGGGGGGGGCACCCAGCTTCCCCACTGTGTGTGTGGGGTAAAGTTGTGTGCGGGCGGTGGTCCTATGAGCCGGGCCCTCTCCATAATGCATGGGGAGTCCATATGAGTCCTAATGACGCGACGGCCGGGTTAGCTGTCACGTTACCGTATCGACACGCAACAAGAAAAAGGAAAGAGCGAGAGAGAAAAAAATGTAGGTTTTCCACTGAAAAAGTTTGTTTGTTGATTTCGGGACAAGCAATATAGGTTTAGTTGCGGAGAGCTAAAATTTCGTTGGGTCAGCGAAAGATTTTTTGCCGGAGCAAAAACGCCGCTTTTCCTGCCCATATTGCTCGCCCAACGAATGTTTTTGCCGAACCCAGCGAAACGGTAGTGTCCTCAACTAAATTTATTGGTTGTCACGAAATCAACGGACAAATTTAGCGGAAACATCCCGCCTTCTTTTTGTCTGACAATAATTTCATTTTTAAAGTTGTGGCCGCTGGCCGCTTACCCGGCCGACCTTTAGCCCGGCCCACGACGCCCCCGGCGACATTATGACAAAGGGGGTAATTCGCGTCCCCTTCCCTACTGCTTCCACTTTGTTATAACAAAGCGCCTGAAAGCTGCTATTTGCGGACCGGGGAGATTGACCCCCCCCACTCCCCCGCCCCGAGCCTCGCTGCCGCCACAATGTTTGAAACGATGTCTGAGAGCCGCACCGCCAGTGGCCGAGTGTCTCCTGGAGTCTCCTGGAGTCACCTGGAGTCACCTGGAGTCACCTCGAGTCTCCTGGAGTCTCCTGGAGGCACAACGGGGGTGACGGATGCTGCGTGCGCCGGCCTCCGCTCCTATGGCAAATGTTGTTGACGAAGGTGGATATGTCCCCTGACTCCTTACCTTCACGACGAGGTGGTCAGCCCCCCCCCCCCCCTAATCTTTCCTTCCTCTCCCGGAGGCTCGTGGCCAAAGTGACTTTAATCGTCGTTTCTCGCCAAACTTCTCTCGTTGCATCAAAATGTTAATTTCCGGAGGGGCGAGGACGCGCGGAGGTGGAGGGGGGGGGGGGGGGGGGACATCACGAGATGGTTGTGGTTGGGGGCGAGATTCCGATGTCAACGAGTTGTTTCGTGAGCTTGCATTAATTTCAGCGTCGTCATTCTGGCGGTCCTGTGGTGGTGGTTAGGAAAGGGGAGAGGGGGGGGGGGGTGAATTCCCGTGCCGTATATCGCTGCGCGTGCGAGAGAGACAGACGTTTACAAGGAAACGCCCTGGAATCCAGATTCCGCCCGCGCCCTGAGGGGGCGAAAAACAACGAGGTCAGGTGCTCCCCCCCCCCCCCTCGCTCTCTCTGCCTCGATTTCCATTTCCCTCGGAAGGATCGTCAGTGATTGGGTTATTCAAACGCGCGGGTGCTGATCGAGTCCTACCATTGGCTGCCCCGGAGCGCTGACGTCACCGCCGGCCAATGGAATTACCGGTGGACGATTATGCGGCCTGAATCGGGCGGGCGGGCGGCGTCCGAGGCGGTCCGAGCGCGAGGCCCCCGTCAGGGCGGGCGGGGCGGCCAGTGCGCCAGCGGCCGGTGTTGTGTTGCCGCCGGGGGCTCTCGCCAGCTCTCGCCAGCTCTCGCCAGATCTCACCAGCTCTCACCAGCTCTCACCAGCTCTCACCAGCTCTCACCAGCTCTCGCCAGCTCTCACCAGCTCTCACCAGCTCCCGCCAGCCCTCCACTCGCCGCCCTCCACGACTCAGAGGCCGTTTTTATCCGCAGAGACAGGCAGTGCGGAGGGGGTGGGGGGAGGCTTTTGCATTCCAAGGATGCGGCAAAGAGCCCCCCCCCTCCTCCCCCTCCCCCCTCCTCCCCCTCCCCCTCCTCCCCCTCCCCCTCCTCCCCCTCCCCCTCCCCCTCCTTCCCCCCCCCCCCCTCCCCCCCCCCCCCCCCCCCCCTCCCCCTCCCCCCTCCGCCGGCTGTGATCCGCGCAGCCCACCGAGACCGAAACTAGGAGGCGCTTGCGGAGATGCGTGGAGCTGCTCAAGACAACTTGGATGCCACTTATCCAATTTGGGGCCGCGTACGCGAACACACTCGGAGACAAGGGGAAGGGGAGAGGGAGAGAGGCGGGGGAGGGGGGGGAGGAGGCCTTGCTGATATCACCAGGCCTGGTGACGTTATCAGCGGAGGCGCTGAGGCGGGGTACATGAGCCGCTTGGATGCTCTCGCTTGCGGTGTGGGAGGAGTGGGTGTCGCGGGCCCATAATGAGGTAGGCTCCCCTCCCCCTCCCCCTCCGCCCCCCTCGGAGGGCCCCACACCAGCCGAGGATAGGTGCGGCAAGTCTGTTTGAGTTGCTGACAAGTCGCAAGGCTCTGGGAGGGTGTTTAGGTACTCTAGGGACGCCGCGCCGCTGTTGGCGTTGGCGGAGCTCTTGCGGCTGGAAAGGTGCCCTGCCGGCCCTGCCCTCTGGGCGGACGGCTCTCACCGGACCGAAGGGTTGTCTCTCTCTCTCTCTCTCTCTCTCTCTCTCTCTCTCTCTCTCTCTCTCTCTCTCTCTCTCTCTCTCTCTCTCCCTCCCTCCCTCTCTCTCTGTCTCTCTCTGTCTGTCTGTCCGTCTGTCTCTCTCTCTCTCTCTCTCTCTCTCTCTCTCTCTCTCTCTCTCTCTCTCTCTCTCTCTCTCTCTCTCTCTCTCTCTCTCTCTCTCTCTCTCTCTCTCTCTCTCTCTCTCTCTCTCTCTCTCTCTCTCTCTCTCTCTCTCTCTCTCTCTCTCTCTCTCTGCCCTGCCTGTGAGGGTGCCACTTTCGACGCCCGCCCCAGGGAGTTGAACGGTTGTTAAGGTCGGCTCGGCAGGGGGCCCCCCGGGGGGTCCGCTGTGGGTCCGGGGCTCAGCAGGGGGCCCCCGGGTTCCCCTCCCCTGGTCGGGGATGGCGGCGTACGCTTCATTGTGCTCCAGTAGTACGAGTACTTGGGCGTGCGCCGGAGAGCGGTGGAGCATTGTGCCGGGCGGCTGCAGTGTGACCCTCGCCGACCTGAGCTAGACTCCCCCCCCCCCCCCCCCCCCCCCCCCGCCCCCCGCCCCCCGCAGCGGGCGCCGCACCCACTAAGCATCGCGGCGTTCGCCCCTGCCGACTCGAGCGTAGGCAGCGTGCCGCGCACCGGAGTGTTTGGGGCTGCCTACCCGGCCTCCGCGGCCCCCGCTCAGTGCAGTGGGCCGTGAGCCTCTGATGTCTGCAGGAGCTCTCCCCCTCCTCCCCCCCCCCCGGTGGATTCGGCAGTTTCGGCTCGCTACCGTGGCCGTCAGGAACCGCCCGGTGGTTGGGCCGCTGTGGCCCCCCTGCCCCCCTCCCCCCACCCCTTTCCATCCCCCATCCCCCGCGAGGGCGCTGGTGCGCACGCGACGATGCGAGGACTTAGCCAATCAGGGGCCGTGCAGGGACCACGTGGTTTGTGGACGACCCCTCTGCCGGCCTTGTGTGACGGAGGGGAAGGAAACGGTGGTGATTGGGCGCAGGGGGAGGTGTGTGAGGGAGTCCCTTTGTATCAGCGGGGGGCTTTGTGGGGGGGGGGGGGGGCGGGCGGGGGAGTCACTCGTCACGGAAGGAGCGAGCAGGATTCACACTCGGAGTAACCCGGTGGCGATTGCCCTGCTGATTGTATCCGGGAGGGCGAGGGACTGCTTCGTGTGCTCCGGGAGGCGTTGGGCTCGCGGGCCTCGCTGTCGGCGTCGGCCCCTATCGGTGCACCGACGACGTTGCCGTGACGTTTTGGGAGTTAAGCGGAAGTGAGGGGGCAGCCTGGTCTGGGAGTGGAGAGGAAGTGAGAGGGCAGCCTGGTCTGGGAGTGGAGAGGAAGTGAGAGGGCAGCCTGGTCTGGGAGTGGAGAGGAAGTGAGAGGGCAGCCTGGTCTGGGAGTGGAGAGGAAGTGAGGGGGCAGCCGCGGTCTGGAAGTCCTGCTGCACTCGGGAGGGGTGCTATGCGTGTCGCGGACGTGTCGCTGACTGCCGTGTCCTTCCAGTGCTGAGGGGCCTCTGAGCGCGCGCCCAGCCCTGGCGGGGGACAGGGCGGCCCCCCACCGGCCCAGCGGGGGGTCTCCGGGGGCCCAGGATGGCGATGTACTACTTCGCGAGCCGTCTGTGTGGCGCCGCGTCGCTCGGCAGCTTCTCCTCCTCCAGCTGCGCCAGCCTGGAGTCAGTGTCGGTGGACGCGGCCGCCGGCACGCCCTGCAACGTGGAGACGCAGACGGCCAGCCCGGAGGCGGCGACCCCGGTGCGGCAGCGCGCCCCCCGGCACGCCACCCAGGCCACGCAGACGGCGCAGACGGTGCAGACCATCGTGCAGGTGCTGGTGGAGGACGTGCCGGAGGAGCTGGCGGCCGCGGCCCGCGCCGCCGGCGCCATCGTGGTGCACCAGAAGAAGAAAAAGAAGAAGGTGAGTGTTGGGTGAGGTCAGCCGAGGGCCAACCGCCGGAAACGGCCGAGTTGGAGAAACTGAGTTAGGCGCCGACCTCGCTCTTTCCATTACTCACCTACCTGTCGCCTTGCGGCGCGATTTTTCATCAGATTTGTTGCAGGACTTCCTTTTGTCCGCCCGCTGTCCCGGCCGGCGTGGCGCGGCGGGGGCAGGGCAGGGCGGGGGCGGGCGGGGCCAACTTGGGCGGCGCGGCGTTTGGTCGGAAGCAGGCAAAAGTTTTGCATGGGAAGGGCTTAGCATTTTGCTGCCCCAGCAATAAAATATGCGGCCCGCTTCCGCTCGCTTCCACCCCCTCCCCGCCCCCAGCCCCGGCCCCAGCCCCGCCCCCGGCCCCGCCCCCGGCCCCGCCCCCGTCTTTGTGCGGCCGCCCGCACGCGGCAGCACGCGGCAGCACGCGGCTACAAATTAAGCACACTCCCTCAGGGCAGCACCCCGGCCCGAGCGCAGACGTCAGAAGTGTGCCCGGCCCGACGGGGGGCGTGGTGACGCGACTTTTTCCTATCTCTCTCACTCGCTATCTATCTCTGTCCCTTTGCGCACTTCCTTACTCCGCCCTAGCTGCCCACGCTCTAACAAACCTCTTCCCCCCCCCCCCCGGGGGGTTCCCAAGGGTCCCTCCCGGCCCGGGTAGCCGCAAACATATTGGCAAGGTTCTCCAGATGTGTCCGTCCGCCATATAACCCCCTCCCCCCCCTCTTAACCCCTTCGACCCCTCCCTAGTCTCAGTGCGACAATACCAATGCCCCCTCTTCCCCCTGCTGTCTGACCGCTCTAGGCGTGTAGTGGGGGGGGGGGGGGGGGGGGGGGGGGGGGGGGGGGGGCACAGCGGCTCACCACCGCCCTCTGTTTTGCTGGCTGTCATATTGTAAGCAAGAACATGGGAGCCGGGGAGGCCCCCCCCCCCCCCCACGGACCCATCAAACGTGAAATTTGTTGTCAAGTTCTGTTCCCTCACAAGGCGGAGGGAGTCCCTGGCAGAACGAGGCCGTGATGACAATTTGATAAGAACGCGCGTCGAAGCATGCGGAGAGTTTCAGCCCTTTTCGAGTCGGGCGGACGTATTGTGCCACCGCCCGCAGTGGGCGGCCCGCGGGGCAGGGCGTTATCGGGGACAGACAGATAGACAGGCAGACAGACAGAGAAGAGGCCCAAGGGGTGGAGTGAGGTGGGACGTGGGGGGGTTGGTTTGGAGGGCGTTACCATGTCGGGAGAATGGGACCGATATTGCATTCTTTCGTTTGCGAAGCAACTGCTTCGGCTTCCCGCGGCTGTTGAAAATCTCTTCCGTCTTCCCCCCGACCCCCCTTTTTTATTTTTTTTATTTTCGTCTCCTTCCTCTTTCTCTTCTTCACACGGTGAATCAGCCGGTGTCCTCATCTTCGGCCATCTCACTGCAAAAAGCTTGCGAAGAAAGCTCCAGCTCTGCATCGCGAACTTTCTTACTTTCTCGTTTTGTTCATGATGTGAAGCGTTGGTTCGTATAACTTGCGAAGAAAATAGTTCGTGACCCACTTCAAACGTAACGCTCATACGAAGAAATTGTTTCCAATTTACAAAAAAAAAATTTCATCGTAATTCAGAGAAAATATTTCGCAACAGAGTTCGTGAATACAAAGCCTCAATATCGTTTGTGACGATTTGAGAGTGTACCCTGCCGTGTGTGTGTGTGTGTGTGTGTGTGTGTGTGTACGTGTGCGAGAGAGAGACACGTCGCCCGCTCTCTGTCGCTCCGCCGCGGCATGTTGACAGAATAAGTTGTCCTCCACAAACGACACACGCTCTATGGGCTGGGCTCCGCTGGGCTCCGCTCACGGGGCGCCTGGCTAGGTAGGCAACATCGGCTCCAGCAATGCACGGGTGTCGTGCGGGCCGGCCTACCCTGGCATTCGCAGGCGCTCGCAAGCTTCCTCGATAAGAACAAAAACCACGCCCGCGGGCCCATGCATGTCCAAGTCCGTGTGTGTGTGTGTGTGTGTGTGTGTGTGTGTGTGTGTGTGTGTGTGTGTGTGTGTGCATGCGCGTGCGTGCTCGGCCCACTCGACCCCAGCTGCCGGCAGCACCGCCCGGCATAGCCCCTCGGCACGACTCTTACCTTCTCGTCGGCAGCACAGGTGGCGGTGGTGGTGGTGGCGGCGGTGGCGGCGCCCGCTCGACTCCAGTATGACAAGAAGACGAATGATTACATGGGCACGGGGCGCACAATGCGGGATTACATTGAGGTAGGGGGCGAAGAAGTGGGAGGGGAGAGATTGAGCGGAGAGAGGGGGGGGGAGGGGGGGAATGAGAGAGATGGGCCGGGGAGAGGTGATTGCGGTGAGGCGGGCGGCGGCCGGCAGCTCGCTGACAGAGCTGCAAAAAAAAAAAAAAAAAATGATTCCGTTCCGAAGGCTTTTTTTTTTTTTTAGCAGGGTACGGAAAACTGTCGGGTACGGAGGAGAAGTACAAGTACACGGAGCAGCCCATAACGGTACGGAACTGGTACGACATCTTCCGGTTAAAATAGAACGGACAGTTATTCCGTGCCCTTTTTCCATCGCGTATAGGATATTCCCGTGTAATCGGTTTCCGTACACCTTCAAGTGTCCCGTACTTGCTTCCGTACCCTTTGCAGTGGATCCCCGGCGGCCCGCCCTGTCTGCCCGACGCTGACTTCCCGGCCGCCCCGCACTGTTTGAGTGAGTTCGGCGCGAGGGGGCGCGGCGGGCGGCGGTGGGTTCGGTGTCTGACTTTCGGGCGCTGACTTTTGGACAAATAGTAGGTGCGTTATTCGCAGCGCGCGTGGCCGTGCTGAGACGGGGTCTGCACTGCCGCCGCTGCTGGCTCTAGATTGCTGAGTGGTAATTTTTCAAGCCGGGGAAAAAAAATCTTGATGCGGAGATTCTCGATTTTTTAAATTATTATTATTGTTTTTGGTAGGAGTTTTCTGTTTTCGTCAACTCCCCCCTCCCTTAAAAAAAAAAGTTGATCGAGCAAAAAACGACCAACTTTTCATGTCATTTTTTGTATTTTCAGAGGTTTTTTTTCCAAATATTTTTTTCGAATTTTTGAGAATCACTAACATGTGCCAATATACGCCAGTATCGAGATGACAAGTCTTTGCTCATCATTTAAAAAAAATGATGAACCATCATCATAGTTAAAACAATGATGATCACCACTGTTACATTTGGCCCCTCCGGCCCCTCCGACCCCTCCGGCCCCTGCGGAAGTGGCTGCGATACCGGCCTCGGTGTTCTTGTTCTCCGCACGGCCGCCGCACCGCTGCTTCCGTTGATGCAATCAACATTCGCAAACTGTGCCGCGGGCCCCGCCCGGCCCCGCCCGGCCCCGCCCGGCCCCGCCCCGCCCCGCCCCGCCCCGCCCGGCCCCGCCAGCAGACACAGGGTCGGCGAGTTGCTGCGCCCTGCAACCTGTAAATATTCCCTGCGAAATTCATCATATTCTCGGCGCATGCGCGTTGTGCTTGTTCCCTGCGAGTGTGAGAGGTTGGCACAAACGGCCTGATACCGTGGCACAGGCCAATGCGGCCCGCGGCACAGCCGCACTGGTAAAACTAAGGCGTAACGTTACGCCCTTCTTGAAGCGTAGAGGGGGAATTCTCGTATGCATTTGTATAGGACTGCTACGCTTCAAAACGGGCGTAGCTGCGAGTATGCTTCAAACGGGCGTAATGTTGCGCCTTAGTTTTACCAGTGCAGGCATTGGCCGTCGGCGGGGCGTCCCCAGGCGTGCCCAGGCGTGCCCAGGCGTGCCCAGGCGTCCCCAGGCGTGCCCAGGCGTGCCCAGGCGTGCCCAGGCGCGTGCCCAGGCGGGCCGGCACAGGATGGGGCCGCACCTCGTCAGGCAGCCCCGTACCCACAAATTGGCTATTGAGTGTGCGCCAAGATTGGCATTTTTCGTCCCACCTTTTCCCCTTGTCCTGTTGTTGTGAAAGGTGAGGAGGGGGGGGGGGGGGGCGGGGCTGATGTTGTGCTGCGGCGCCGGGCTGCCGTCTCATGTGACGGAGCATCGGCAGCAGACGGAGCAGAGCCGAGGGCAAAGGGGAAGCAGGCGACTCCTTTGACATTTAATTCCGACCTCACCTCCCCCCCAACCGGCGCGCTCCCCGCTACAATCCAGAAAAATGATCCCCGATATTACTCGTAGTTCGTACCTTTTCAGGAAGATCCAAACAAAAGAAAAAAACAGAAAAAGTACTTAAAATTCAAAATATTTTTTTGGGGTTGTTTTATCGTCTTTTGTCTGGCACCGTCGGAGATTGTCTGAAAACTTTTCTTTTCCCCTCAGAAAATTATGAGCGAGTAGAGATTTGAGAAATCTCGCAAAGTGCCGCTGCTAAAGGAGGAGAAAGGGCCACTGCTGTGTGGGAGTGAGGGAGAGCGAGGAGTCCGGCCCTCGCCTGCCGTGGGAGAGAGAGAAAGCGAGAGAGAGAGAGAGAGAGAGAGAGAGAGAGAGAGAGAGAGAGAGAGAGAGAGAGAGAGAGAACTGCCACGCCCGCTGGAACTGATGGCGGGCCGCTGCCGCCAGCTCTGATGGATGGGCGCTATAGTATCGGCAGCTGATATTCATTTCATGCACAGTACACTGTTTCTGCTCATTTTTGTCGTGCGCCATGAGAAACCGGCTCGTACAAACAACGGCAAGCCTGTGGCGTCTGTTAACAGAGCATTGATACGCAGTCCGTGTGCACCCCCTCCCCGGTGCACCCCCTCCCCCCCCCCCCTCCACGGCACCCCGTCCTGTTTGCACAGTTGCGGACCTACCTGGCGAGGGGCGAGGCCTCGGCCGAGGCTCTCATCCTCCGGCCTGCTCACCGCCTTCTTATTCAACATTTCCCTGTTTTCACAGCGGTGGCGCCCCCTGTCTTTATTTGCTGTCAGAAAAGACCAATATAAGACCAAGGCTTCGAAACAGCCCCCTATCGCCTAACATTGCGGGCGGTGATGCGGACTTTCTCATCTGTCTCTGTGTGTGTGTGTGTGTGTGTGTGTGTGTGCGCGCGCGCGCGCGCGGCGGTGGTTGCCTACCCGCCCAGGCGCGGCTCCGGAGCGCATTAAGCACGAGGACGGAGAGTGCGCGAAAATTTCCATTTTACATCCCCGCTTAGCGCCGCTGCCGCTGTAATTGAAGGCGGAGCAAATGGGCGGGAAATAAAGGCGGCGAAGTCTGGCGGCGGCAGGCGGAACTACCGCGCTCCTCTGTCGTGTAGCCCAGCGGTGCCCAGCGGTGCCCAGCGGCGGCAGGCGGAACTACCGCGCTCCTCTGTCGTGTAGCCCAGCGGTGCCCAGCGGTGCCCAGCGGTGCCCAGCGGCGGCAGGCGGAACTACCGCGCTCCTCTGTCGTGTAGCCCAGCGGTGCCCAGCGGTGCCCAGCGGCGGCAGGCGGAACTACCGCGCTCCTCTGTCGTGTAGCCCAGCGGTGCCCAGCGGCGGCAGGCGGAACTACCGCGCTCCTCTGTCGTGTAGCCCAGCGGTGCCCAGCGGTGCCCAGCGGCGGCAGGCGGAACTACCGCGCTCCTCTGTCGTGTAGCCCAGCGGTGCCCAGCGGTGCCCAGCGGCGGCAGGCGGAACTACCGCGCTCCTCTGTCGTGTAGCCCAGCGGTGCCCAGCGGTGCCCAGGGGCGCCGCCGACAGCGCCTCACACACTCAATCCTCATGTACATTCTTTTGTGTAGTTCCGCACAAAATTATTAAGCATACGGAAGTTTTTTTTTGTGTGCATAGTTTCGCACAAAATCGGACGTTAAAACGCTTTAACCTGTGCATGAAAGCTTGTGCCTAAGCACTCCTAGGCTCAAATGTGTACGTAAGGATTTAATTTGACATTTGCGACTGTGTTCGGTGCGGCGAAAAATATTATGGTTGCACAGAAATAAATGTTATTCATAATAAGTACAGGGTAACATTTTTTGGAGTGAGGCGTGGCCTCCAAAAGCCCTGGCCTCTTTGTTCCCCCCCCCCCCCTTTTTTTTTGACGGGGCCCTGGGTGCAAAAGGAACTTTTGCTCCCACTGACCGCCGAAGTGGAAAAATAAATAAAATGAGGAAAGGCGTAATTACGGCCGCTGGGGTCGCGGGGGGTCGAGCTGGCCACTGATGCGGCCCTGTGGCCCCGCGGCCCCAGTATCTGCTCACCACACTCCATTATGCATCCGTTTCCCAATAAAGCTGTAAGAGGCGGGCGCTGCACCCATGCCATCATCCCTCTGGGACTGCGTTCCTTCTCCCGCCCTCAATTGTTTCCGGTGTGGAAGTGCTTTTGTTCTTCAACATCCGTTTCCAAGTATCATTGGAAACTTCTATTTTCGGGCGCGATATGGAACGGGAAGAGAAAGCTTTCGACAGCTTTGGCCCTAGATTTGAGTTGAGAACCTCCTAGCGTAATACTTTACTCGCTGTTTACTTCCCGTAATACACGGAGGCTGGTCGCCCTGAGCTGAGGGGGCCGGGGGGAAAGGAGGGGGAGGGGGGGGGGGGCTATCTTGACGGGGGGCTAAATCGTTTAGGTGGGACCGGCAACGGAAATTGTCCATTGAAACTGTGTGACCCCCCACGCCAGCACGCCATCCCCATATCAGAGAGGGAAGTTGTTCTTGCCGTCCCCTCTCTCTTCTCTCTCTCTCCCCCCCCTCTCTCTCTCTCCCTCTCTATCTCCTCTATCTCTTTCTCTCGCTCTCTATCCTCTCGGCGCACTTCCGTCGTTTGCTGGGAAAAATGCCGCGGGCCCGCCGGAAGTCGTTTTTCGTCGCGAATCGTTCTGCTGCCATCATCCCGCCCTCCTCGGCATGTGACGTAATCTCCCTCGGTCCGTTTTTGCTTCCTCTTCTTGTCCTCGGCCTGTCGCTGGACCCAGCTGTGTATCGCCCCCTGTCTAACACTTGTGACGGAAAACGTCGTGAACCTCGAGGGGCCCCTCTCGTGATGCGCGCGTCACATGATTTCAAATCAATATTTTTATTTTTCAATAGTGTTTTTTTTTTCAGAATGTTTTTCACCAATTTTGTTGGTGTTTTGTTTTGAGGGCGTGTAATGATTCTAAAAAAAAAAGGAGGGACCTCTTGGACGACATCATTTCGTCGTAAGCTTATGTTGTCGACCAGGCTCCAGCCCAGGCTCCAGCCCAGGCTCCATCCCAGGCTCCAGCCCAGGCTCCAGCCCAGGCTCCAGCCCAGGCTCCAGCCCAGGCTCCAGCCCAGGCTCCAGCCCAGGCTCCAGCCCAGGCTCCAGCCCAGGCTCCAGCACACTTGACCGCAGGCACCTGGTCGTTGCGGCGCTGATGAATTTCGAAGAGATGGAATCGTGCAGCCGGAAAGAAGAGGGGCTCGTTCGGGGTTAGCTGAACAAACTGAGGTGCAGAGAAGCTGAGAGGCGGTGATGAGGGGATGAGGGGGGGGGGGTCTCTTCGTGCTCTGCGCTCCCCCTGGATCATTCGAGATAGTGTTTGGGATAGGTAGCCGAGGGGGGGCGGGCGAATCGGCCATCTCATTTTCCGAATCGACGGTCTCCCCGACGTTGGTGGCATGGCAGGCATCGCTTTGGCCCCGAAAGGGAAGGGGGGGGGGAGGTAATGAAGTGGGGAGGGGAACAGCGTTGGAGCTCTGCCGATACGGGCTGTGTGTTGCACTGGGCATAAGTCCGACATCTTTGGGGTTCCGAGGGACTGGCAGTGGTTGCTACTTGAACACTTGCCACACGTCGTATGACGCTCATCAGGACTGCTCCATGTCCAGTCAAGCCCTTGTTGGTCAAAGGACACTGTGGACGAGACAAGGAACCACCTTCAATTGTGTTGCCTGTTTGTGTGCCGGGCTGCTGCTGCTGCTGCTGCTGCTGCTGCTGCTGCCGCTGCTGCTGCTGCTGCTGCTGCTGCTGCCGCTGCTGCTGCTGCCGCTGCTGCCGCTGCCAGCGGAATGGCCGGTGGTGTAATGGAATTGGATTACAGGAGGGAAGTGGTCTGCTCCTCAGCCCTGCGCTGAGCCCTGCAGCGCCGCAGCGGGCGTCAGCAGCAGCAGCAGCAGCGGCAGCAGCAGCAGCAGCAGCGGCAGCAGCGGCAGCAGCAGCAGCAGCAGCAGCGGCAGCAGCGGCAGCAGCAGCAGCAGCAGCAGCAGCGGCAGCAGCGGCAGCAGCGGCAGCAGCAGCAGCAGCAGCGGCAGCAGCGGCAGCCGTGGAGCGGGCGGGAAGCAGCAGGCGGGCCAGCGCTGTATGATTGCGGTCTCTTCATCTCACTTTCGCCTGCACACTGCCCGCCCCTTTAAAACACCCACATCAGAAGAAAGAGAGAGAGAGAGAGAGAGAGAGAGAGAGAGAGAGAGAGAGAGAGAGAGAGAGAGAGAGAGAGAGAGAGAGAGAGAGAGAGAGAGAGAGATGACGGCGGCTTGGGGAGCGCCTCCGTGGGGGGGTCTCGTCCGCGCGCCCTGGGACACCTCAGTCCTCAACAAGGCGGAGGGGCGCGTCAGGACGTCCAACTTTGGACGGTAAATCAAATGTGCGTCGGATGGAGCTTGTAACGCCATGGCTGGGCACGGCTCGGCACGGCACGGCACGGCACGGCACGGCACGGCACGGCACGGCACGGCGGGGTCTGTGCCTCTCCCCCTCCAAAATCCCTGGCCGAGGACCGCACCGGCCTCCTCGCTAGAGACCACCACTTCCGACCACTTCGCACTGTTACCCTCTCCTGACTTCAATCCAGTCCGCGGTGAGAAAAAAAAATTAACAACGATATTAATTCTTATTAAGCCTCTGAACAAGCCTTTCACTAGGGTGAAAGTCTAAAAAGAAGGAAAAAGCAGAAAAAATTACCCTGGTTTAAAACTTTTTCCTTTTTTCCCCTCTAATGGTTGTTGTTGGTCGGGAGCATTGCGGGCTGCATGTCCTGCGGAGGAGAGAGTTCGGCGTGCGACGAGCTCCCCCCCTCCTGGCCAATGGGAGCGCCCCCTCTCCCCCTCCCCTTCCCCGCGCTGCTCTCCGCCGCCTGCCGCCGCCTGCCGCCACTAAAGTCCAGCTGGAAGTGGGTGCCTATACATCAGGGCGGTATCGCAAAACGGCGTCGCTCTGCTATATTGCGGCCCGCGAAGACGGAAACGAAGAACAGAGATTGAGGGGGGGGGGGGGAGGGGGATGGGATTAGGAAAGAGGCAATGGGAAAGAGAAGGATAGTGGGTTTGGAGTAGAAGTGGAGCTCCGGGAAGGGGGGAAACAGACGGAGAAGTGTGCCTGTGAGCCCGAGAGGGAAGCTATCGGCAGCAGCAGCAGTAGCAGCAGCAGCAGCAGTAGCAGCAGCAGCAGCAGTAGCAGCAGCAGCAGCAGCAGCAGCAGCAGCAGCAGTAGCAGCAGTAGCAGCAGCAGCAGCGCTAACGGCCTGACGTATACCTCTTCACCGCGGCGTGTGTGCACTGACCGTACCGTAGTACCCTGGGCACGGCAAGAGACACGCGGCCGCCACACACCGGAGGATGCTGTGCAATTAGTGTTCCGGGGAGGGGGGGGGGCAACGAACGGGGAGCACTTGGTCGGGGACTGCCGGACGCACATCGCGCATTTCCATACATATTAACCTTTCGGTGATCGGTGCGGTTGGCCAGCGCCGTGCTAGCGCCGTGCTAGCGCCGTGCTAGCGCCCGCCGACCCGGGGGTAGGCAGCACGGCGGGCACGGCGGGCACGGCGCTGCCTACCTCCCGGGCGCGCTGCGCTGCCGGGCAGCAGAGGCAGCAGCGGCAGCAGCGGCAGCAGTGGCAGCAGCGGCAGCAGCAGCAGCAGGGACACTTTCGTAACGCCCAGGCGTATGACCACCTCATGAGGCATATACGACGAAATTGCGCTCTGTCGGGGCGTAAAAACATACCATTTAGAGCCGTTTCTGGCTGATTTTTTTTTATTTTTCATTTTTTCCGCCTCAGCTGGGCGTAGTGGTGCCTGTAGGGGATGAGGCTGTCTCGCATTAGTTGTACACCGGAGCCTGCCGGAGCGGAGGGACGGCGCGGACTCAGGTAACGCTATCGCTGTCCACTCACTGCCCGTCAGCCCCTAAGGGCATCCGCTCTGATCACGCGCGCGCCACAGGGTTCGCTCGTCTCTTTTTCTTTTCTTTTTCTTTTTTTTCTTTTTGCCACAGAGGGGAGCGGCGTGAAAGGGCGTCGGCGTCCTCTGCTGCGTCCCCTCCTCCCCCTCCTCCCCCTCCTCCCCCTCCTCCCCCTCCTCCCCCTCCCCCTCTAATGTAGCGGCACGTGACGGCAGCCCTTTTGGCGACAAATATGTGATAACAGCAGATCACGTGATCCCGTCGCCTTGACTTGACGTATCCTCGCTTGTGGAGCGCAGAAAAACTCACGGGAAAAATGCTGCATTCGCCACAAGCGTCTCGGCTTTCACTCTGGCGCACTGGGTGCGGGGAGGAGGGGAGGGGGCAGCCTTTCTCTATCTCTCTCTCTCTCGGAGGGGGGGGGGCGGTCCATGCGATACGGCTATAGAGGCACCATGTCGAATCTGGCCCGCCGCAAGGGCGACAGTGGGACTGTGCCGTTACTGTAGCGACCCCTCTCACTCCGTCTCTTTTTTGGCGAACCTATTCTCTCTCTCTCTCTCTCTCTCTCTCTCTCTCTCTCTCTCTCTCTCTCTCTCTCTCTCTCTCACTCTCTCTCACCCTCTCTGGGTGGAATTTTGGACATTTGGTCTGGTGTGGGGGGGGGGGGGGGGTGCACGCATGGCTTACCACTCCCTGGCCGCGGTCACAGTGAGGGAAGGGGGGAGGGGCGGACACTGTGTGCACGTGCTTGTCACTGGCAGACGACTAACCCCCTCGCCCTCCCTCTCTCTTTCTCCCTCTCTCTCTCACTCCCTCTCTCTCTCACTCACTCTCTCTCTCACTCACACTCTCTCTCTCACTCTCTCTCACGGGGTCGAGTGCGCAGTCTACGTTCTCGCCGACGCTAATTAAGCTTCGCGTTGTCCGTGCGATAGTATAACGTCGGGGGCCATTACCAGCACCACCGCACGCCCAAAAAAGATTGGCCGTCACAACGAATTTATTAGCTAGTTTTTCGTGATAAAGCCACAACACGGTAGTTGTATGGCTCCTCTCGCAGTGGTGTCACAGAAGCTCAGTGTATTTTTTATTTTTTTTCCTCTCCCCTTATTATTACTATTTCCCGCCCACCAGTTTCATGGCGCAGGGCTGCATTTCTGCCGGCTGGCCGCACGGGCGTGTGTTTTCTAGGCCGCACATGAAGCGCCGCCGCTACTTCCGCCGCCGCTGCTTCCGCCGCCGCTGCCGCCGCTGCTGCCGCTGCCGCCGCCGCTGCTGCCGCTGCTGCTGCCGCCGCCGCTGCTGCCGCCGCCGCTGCTGCCGCCGCCGCTGCTGCCGCTGCTGCCGCCGCCACCGCTGCTGCCGCCGCCGCTGCTGCCGCCGCCGCTGCTGCCGCTGCCGCTGCTGCCGCTGCCGCTGCTGCTGCCGCTGTAGCGCCCTGTTCTGTTATTGCTGCGTGTTTCCTGCACCGTGCGCTGCAAGAGAGCATATTTTCGCTCAGTTTCACGTTGGCACATTTCCCCTTCTCATATTCCTGACTTGGAAATGAGGCACATGTTAGGGAAACACAGAAAAGCAGATTTTTTTTTAATAATCATTTTATAAAAAAATCAGGGTTCTTTACCGTTTTTTCTCAAAAAAAAAAGCTGAGTCGTGTCGATTAGTTTGGCAGAGCCCTGTCCCTGTCCAGCTCGCGGTGGGGCACGGATGTGGGGGGCCGGGAGAGACTCGTCCTTGTCCGGCCGACAGTTTGGCCACCTTGACATCATTAGGGGCGGCGTCATTATTGACCGCCGTGCCCCCCCCCCCCCCCCCCCACCCCTGACAGGACCCGCAAGTTTGTGGAATCCGCGGTGAAAGCACGCCCCAGACCATTAATACCGGGGCCGCTAGCCGCCCTGCCCTCTCTGTCTCCTCTATTCCGATGCCTGATTGGGTGTCCCGGACTCCGCGCCGCCTTTGCAGGCTTTTCGGGCTTCGAACTGCCATTCGCAGCCACGGGGCCGATAGAGGTCAATGATGTGAAATCCCTCTGGTGCAACAGGGAGAGACGACCCTCTCAGCGCGGGTGTGAGAGGGAGAGAGGGAGAGAGAGAGAGAGAGAGAGAGAGAGAGAGAGAGAGAGAGAGAGAGAGAGAGAGAGAGAGAGAGAGAGAGAGAGAGAGAGAGAGAGGGCGACACGGGCGCAGCTTGATTGGCCGTGCGGTGTGACTGCTGCGCGTACCCTGCCTCCCCCTTCATTTGGGACCCCGCCCCCTCTCTCCCTCTCTCTCCCACCGCGTACACACATTTCGGCCTCTATCCCAGACGAAACCCTGCTCTCACGACCCTGCGTGTCCCCACTGCTGGTGCCCCCCCCCCCTCTCTCTCTCTCTCTCGCTCTCTCACTCTCCCTGTCTTGCTCCCTCACGCTATCTTTCTCTCTCTTGGTGGGTCCGTCCCTTTTTATTCGTTCCCTTCTGCATTTGAATTCGTTGTAAGTGGATTGGTGGGACTAGTGGTTGCGAGGTCCTCGTGAACTAACAGCCAGCCGGGCGGGAGCCTCGCAGAGTCAGGTCTCCGGCTCCTCCCACATCCTCCCACATCCTCCCACATCCTCCCACATCCTCCCACATCCTCCCACATCTCCCCCCTCCCCCAGCATCTCGGCGTTACGTCATTTACGGACAACCTCCTTTTTTTTTTCTCTCCATTTTCACCACGAAATTTCATCTGCCGTTTTATTCCCTTTGCTCGTCCCTTTTCGCTCTCTCCTCCTTTATCCTTATCTCCCTCCCTCCCTCCTTTCGCGCTGCCCCTGGCTGCCCTTGGGTGAGTGTGTTGATCCGGCTGATCCGTGGCGCCTAAGGCGGGACCCCCAGCGGGGCTCAGCGGGGCTCGTGTGTACCTCTGTCAACGTCTGCTTGTCCATTTCGCAGCGCAGTCTATACGCGAATTACGTGCATAAATGACAAATTTTGACGGATTACGTGCTGATTACAACTGTCCTACTAAAATCAGACCGCGTTATTTGGAACCTATTTTACGTCCCAATGGAGCGTAGTGCCTTTTTTTTTTAACGCCTTTTTGGGTGTAGCTCAAGGCTTGTGTCCAAAAATGAAATAAAACTGGGTGGACACATTGCCCCCCTCGAAAACTCTGGAGAGAAAAAAAACAATAATGGGACAGTCACATTCTAAAATAAATATGATATTTGTCATATACTTAAGAAAGACTGACACCAACGCAACGTTAGTTGCTCCAACGCAGAGGTTCGCTGAAGGAGCAAAAAAAAAAAAAAAAAAAAAAAAAATGTGTTTAGTGACCACAAATCTTTCTTCTCTGTGTTGTCTCACATTCAATTTTGAGTGTGACCCTGCCCCATTAAATGATTTTCAGATCACTATTTGCCACGCTGCGCGCTGCGCTGGTCTCGGGGGGCCGGAAGGTGCAGCAGCAGCAGCAGCAGCAGCAGCAGCAGCAGCAGCAGCCGGGGTTGGAGGGTCTCCGCCGCAGCCGCTGCAGCCGCCACACTCATCTGGGCCGCCAAACTGATCCTGTTTGTTCTCAGCCGCTAGCCAGCATTGTGCGGCTCGTTGCGCCTCTGGCGGCGAGATAGGGAACTGGTGTCGCTCGCGCGCTGCCTTGTTTCCGCTGGCCGTGCAGTACTGCGGGGCTGCCGGGGGCTGCCGGGGGCTGCCGAGGGCTGCCGGGGGCTGCCGGGGGCTGCCGGGGGCTTGCTGTGCAGCCAGCCCCAAAGTACAAACACAACAGCGAGCGTGCAAGCGTGTTCCGCCTCTGCTCTGCAAGTATGCAAATGTGGGCCCCGTCCACCCCGTCTATCCGCCCAGAGAAATGATGCGCACCGGACATCCAAACTTCGGTGTGTGTGTGTGTGTGTGTGTGTGTGTGTGTGTGTCTGCGCGCGCGCGGGCGTGCGCCTGCGGTTTGGTGGCGCGGATTTCGAAAAGTGCGTTGGCTGCTTGTTTATTCTTGTTTGGACCAATTTCGACAAAGCTTCCGGGGATCTAATCCGGCAAGCTGTCCGCGGGTCCAAGCCAAACTCTGTCTCGCCAAACATCCGCGGTCTTTCTAACCCCGTGGCGGCGGCTGTGGCTCCAGCAGGCTCCAGCAGACTCCAGCAGGCTCCAGGTGGTTGGACGCGGATGAATGCTGTCGGTCCATCATCTTACCTCGCCTGGGGGGTTTGGGGGCGGAGGAGTGAGGTAGTGGGGGGGGGGGGGGAGGTTCCTGCGAACACCACTCTTATTATGCCGGTTCATTTCCCCGGTCACGTTGCTGTGTGTGTGTGTGTGTGTGTGTGCGCGCGCGCGCGCCTCAGTGAAGGGAAACTAAGACTTATTTAGAAGACTGCGAACAAAATTACTCGATTTCCCCACCGCCAGTGCGCGAGGATTGAATATATTCATGATAAACCTACATGCCTTAAAAAAAAAGCTTGTATGTCAAGAAAAATAGAAGGCAGATAGGAGGAAGCAAAAATTATAAACTTAAGTTATTTAAGTCCTTCGTTTGACCCCCCCCCCAAAAAAAAAAAATAGCAATTATCATTGCAATTTTGCAGTCATCATCGCAATGTTTATTACCGCCATTGCAAATTTCTTTTACAGTTATGATAAGCGGTTGGTAACAGGCGGGACTGGGCATCCACGCTTGTTATTTCTCGGAGGGAAGCCTCTTCCTCCTGATAAGAGACGCAAGTCAAACTTGGTAAAGACAAAGACTCGGGAAGGCAAACAGGAGGGGACCGAGCCAGAAAGTGGTCTCATACTGAACGAATTCAGGGGGGCGGTTGAATAATGCGGCGATGGAGTTTGTCGAGCCGCGCCGGCTGGGTCCGAACAGTGATACAGCCAGCCTCCCCCGGCCAGCCTCCCCCGGCCAGCCTCCCCCGGCCAGCCTCCACCCCTCCGCCTCGCCCTGTCGCGCCTCGCGGCCTTGCAATCATTGGAGCTGCCTGATCCGGGGGATGGGAGGGCCGGAGGCACCGGAGGCACCGGACCGAAGGTTCCAGATCGAAGGCTTCATACTGGAGGATCCATACTGGAGGCTCTAGACCGAAGGCTCCAGACCAGAGGCTCTAGACCAAAGGCTCCAGACCGGAGGATCCATACTGGAGGCTCTGGACCGAAGGCTCCAGAGCACAGGATCCAGACCGGAGACTCCAGACCGGAGACTCCAGACCGGAGGCTCCAGACCGGAGGCTCCGGGGGCTGGCCTGTATCGCCTGCACTCCAGCTAATGAAAGCAGCGCTCCAGCCTCACTCACTGGCTTCATTCACGTTGGAAATCAAAGTCAAAATTGCTTTGAGCGCTGCTCTGTTGCTAGGGGAAAATTACATTTTCATAGGGCAGGCATCGTATCGCGGTGTGTCTGATTCACTCTCTGGAGAGAGGGAGGGGGGGGGGGGGGGGGTGCGCCCCAGCCCAAAGGCTCGGAGCGTCGTTCTCACACGGTCACGGTGTTCTCGTGCAAACAGAGCGTGATTTGTGTGAGTGACCACGTGCTCACCTCGGGCTATCTGCGGGTTATAGGGAGGGGCGGAACCAGGTGGATCCCTCCCTCCTCGGCGCACACTGGCAGACAAGGAGAGAAAAGGGTCGGGCTGACGATGCAGAGCCCAGCCCAGCCCGGCCCGGCGGAGGTCGTGAAGCTGCCCGCAGGTGTTTAGGGCCCGGCGGCGTCGGCGATAGGAACACGTGGGTTATTAAAGGTATTGCTAGTCGGTGAGCCGTGAATGCTGACGCAGAAGCCGGTGCGGAGCACTGTTCTAGCGCTCGGCCACAGATTTGTAATTCTGTCGAGGACCCCTCAACTGTTTGTAACCAAGCGGACAATTTTTTTTAGTGGGTTTCGGACAACAAGTCGGTGGCCCCAGCCGCGCCAGAGACCCCGCCAGAAGCCCCGCCCAGCCAGAGCCGATGTGTGTCCGTTTTATCGCATTCTGCGCTAACCTCCGAATGGCGCGGCAGTAAAAGCCAACGACGCCGCCAACGGAGCAGTGGAGCCGAGCGGGGCGGAGCGGGGCGGAGCGGGGCTCCACGCCACAAGTTGGTCGGCGTCCGCGGCGGCACCGCGGCGGCACTGCTCCAGCACTGCTCCAGCACTGCTCCAGCACCGCTCCAGCACCGCTCCAGCACCGCTCCAGCACTGCTCCAGCACCGCTCCAGCACCGCTCCAGCACTGCTCCAGCACCGCTCCAGCACCGCTCCAGCACTGCTCCAGCACCGCTCCAGCACCGCTCCAGCACCGCTCCAGCACCGCTCCAGCACCGCTCCAGCACTGCTCCAGCACCGCTCCAGCACTGCTCCAGCACCGCTCCAGCACCGCTCCAGCACTGCTCCAGCACCGCTCCAGCACTGCTCCAGCACCGCTCCAGCACCGCTCCAGCACCGCTCCAGCACCGCTCCAGCACTGCTCCAGCACCGCTCCAGCACCGCTCCAGCACGGCCCCAGCGCCGAGACGACGGTGCTGTGTAAAACCTTTGTCGCCGAACGAAAAGAACCGAAAGGTTGCACAAATTACGCGATAAAGCGTGGCCAGCGTCGGGGAGGACAGGACACACTCGGCGGACGCCTGCAGCGTAGGCAGCCCGGCCGGCTGCATGCACCGCTGCCGTGCCCGCTGCCTACCCTGGACTTGGCAGGCGCTCAGCTCCGTGCAGCTCCGCTCCAGATCACCTCCCCTACCTCCCCACCTCCCTACCTCCCCTCATCACCAACTTTTGCCGCACAAAGTTCCATTGCAATCGACTGGACGCCTGAGAATAGGTTTATCCGCGGAGTGCTCTTGTTGACTACCGCGGTCCGCACCGCACGGCGGTCCGATCCGGTGCGACAGAGATAGAGCGAGGCGACAACTCAGGCGCGCAGGTGAGACAGGGAGCTATCGGGTCGGCTCGGACCCGCCCTATAGTGATCTCTGTCCGCAGGGCCCCACAGGGCCACAGGGCCCTTCGTACCGCTGCTGGCTGGGTTCGCTTCGGCCGAGCAAGGCCGTGTCGCCTTCCTTTGCTAATAATACACGTGTCTGTCTCTCTCTCTCTCTCTCTCTCTCTCTCTCTCTCTCTCTCTCTCTCTCTCTCTCTCTCTCTCTCTCTCTCTCTCTCTCTCTCTCTCTCTCTCTCTCTCTCTCTCTCTCTCTCTCTCTCTCCAGGAAATATATATTGTCTTTCTGTTTGTGAGGGAAAGAGGAAAGGTTCCCGCCCCGCCAGTACCCGATAATAAAGTCTTTGCCCACGTGTATCAGGACCGAATGTACAACATTCTGCATTCTCTTTGCCCTCTTCCCTATCTCTTTCTCTTCCGCCCTCCCTTCCTCTCTCTCCCGCCCCCTTTTTCCTTTGCCCTTCCCCTTCCTCCGTCTTCCGGTGCGACTGCTGCAGCTTTGTGCCGGACTGTCAGGAGTCCGCTTAGTTTCCGGCCCTGACTATATAGTGTGATTAAAAGTGCTGCCTTTTGTGCAAACTCGACGCGTGTCTGCTCTGGCTTCGTTGGCGGGCACCCGGTGGCACCCGGTGGCACCCGGTGGCAGCCGGTGGTAGCCGGTGGTGGCAACCAGGGCAACTCGGGCTTAATCTGCCTCTAATGGCGGCAGCGCGTCGATCTGCCAGCGAAAAGTCCGCGGCCAGCCCCACAATGCCCGCTTGTTAGGGGTTAGGGCCCTCGGCATGGGGCTCCTGGGGGCTTTGTCCTTGGCGACACAAGTGGGTCGTCACGGCCGAGGCAGGGAAAGGGGGCGGAGGGGATGGCAGCCGGAGTACCCCTAGCTGATGCTGCCGTTCTTGTTGTTGCAGAGTATCGGCGGCCTGGAGGGCGTGGCCGGCTCGTCGGGGTGCTCGGCGGGGCCGTCGGGGGCCGCGGGCCAGGGCCCGGCCGGGCTGCACCAGCAGCTCAAGCGCTCCAACTCCAGGCCATGCAACGTACCGGGCTGCACCCAGCCTGGCTGCTCGCGGATGGCCATGCCGACGCAGAGGGTCAAGGAACACGTGAGTGCAACTTTCTTGTTGTTTTTTTTTAGATGTTAGACAGCAAACAATTATTTTATTTTAAGATTCCCAACAAATTGGTAGGAATATTCTCAGCACACGCATCTTTCTTTTGTATTTCTATCTCTTTCGTTTTCTTCGTTTTTTTCTTTGATTCTTGCAGTGTACACACTGCACTGGGGCAATCTGCGCCATTCGAAGTTCGTGAAAGGCCTCGGTTTCTTTGTTTTTCGGTCGTACATCTTTTTTCTCCGCACGGCCGAGCAAAAAAAAAAAAGGAGAAGAAAAAGTAGAGTAGAGCTCCTCCAAATGAAAGGGAGTGAGGCAAACACGAGTTGAGCTCGTTGGAAAACTGGCGGAGTCCCCATGAGCGGACGCACGTGGAGTAGGGCTCCCACAGCGCCGCCTATGTTGTTTTAATGCCCGTGGCCGCCTCCCCCTGGGCTGGGCACCCTGGGTTCGGACGTGTGGTGGCATTGTGTCGGCCCTCGGTACCTACCTGTTTGCGCAGACTACTATTTACTCGCTGCTTTCCCTGCGCCTTTCTTCATTTTCACAACAAAAAAAAAATCCATTTTTAGAGAACACCGTTGTTACACCGGCACGCCTGCCTCACGTTATACCAGGTGTCCCATCTGCCCCGTGCCAAGAGAATGGTCGGCAAGCCCGGCGCGGGGTTGCCTACCATCAACTGGGACACCTCGTGGGACATCTTGGTAGATACTACTCCCACCCCCTATGAGCGTGGATTAAAACGACACCGTCAAAAATGTTTGCTCAATTAGTGCTTTAATCTTGGGGGGAAAATGCACCAATAAAGAAGAGTGCTTTGTCCTTGAGGTTCCCGGCGGTGGTCCGGACTGCAGCCGCAGTGTGGCCACCCGACCGCCACGCCGTTTTATGAGGCTTCGCCCGCTTGGCCATTTCACAGCTCATCAGGCATGCCGTGGCCTGAAGCCCCCGCAGCCCCCGCAGCCCCCGCAGCCCCCGCAGCCCCCGCAGCCCCCGCAGCCACCGCAGCCCCCGCAGCCACCGCAGCCCCCGCAGCCCCCGCAGCCACCGCAGCCCCCGCAGCCCCCGCAGCCACCGCCGCCACCATGATGCTTCCCCGTTCCCCCATCGGGCCCGTTATACTCGCCGAGTTAATTTTGTCAATCAAAGTTTGCGCTCTGCCGTGTGTGTGTGTGTGTGTGTGTGTGTGTGTGTGTGTGTGTGTGTGTGTGTGTGCGTTCGCGCAGCACCCCTGTGCCAGTGTTCTCTGTAACGGCGTGTAATGCGTGGTCCTGTGACCCCGTGCCTGTGTGCCGGTTGGTTAGCCCCCCCCCCCCACCTCCGGAACTTTCCTCTCGGCCCGGCGGACTCTGCCGGGCTCCATTTCAAAAAGAAGAAGCTCACGCCGCCGGGCCTTAACTGGACGGAGAAAAAAAAAAAAGATTAGTGGTCGCAATTAACCTTTTAGTTGATTTCCAGACAAGCAATAAGTTTCTGTTATTCTGGGAACAAAATTTTAGGTCTCAGAACCAAATTTACTGCGTGTCTGGCAATAAACTGACACGTTAGTTGCGAACATCGATCTTTTTTCTGCGTGCTCAGCTCGCCGGTGCGTTTTTATTAAATTTTTATTTCCGTGTGCTGCCAACGGATGCCCTTGTTGGTAAATGAGCTGGCGAGAGTCCGGGGGGCTTTGTGCCGCCGGGTCTCCCCTTGGCTGCCGGCCAGCGGGCTGTCCTCGCGCCCCTCCCCCGTGGCAGGTGTGGGGACCGCCCTGCCCCCGCCTGCCCCCGGACCGCCCCCGGACCGCCCCCGGCCTGCCCCCGGCCTGCCTCCGGCCTGCCCCCGGACCGCCCCCGCCCTGCCCCCGGCCTGCCCCCGCCCCCCGCGTGGCCTCAGGGAGGTGCCGTCAGGCCGGGAGGGGCCCTGCGACGCGGACTTCAGGGAAATGGGACGTTGGCCGCCTGCCGTCCTCCGGCCCGATCGTGTGTCGACGCGGGCCTCCGGGCTGCGGCATCCGGGCTGCGGCATCCGGTCTGCGGCATCCGGGCTGCGGCCTCCGGGCTGCGGCCTCCGGGCTGCGGCCTCCGGGCTGCGGCCTCCGGGCTGCGGCCTCCGGGCTGCGGCATCCGGGCTGCGGCCTCCGGGCTGCGGCCTCCGGGCTGCGGCATCCGGGCTGCGGCCTCCGGGCTGCGGCATCCGGGCTGCGGCATCCGGGCTGCGGCCTCCGGGCTGCGGCCTCCGGGCTGCGGCACGGGGGCGGACCGGGGCATGAAGCAGCCCCGGGTTTGGGCGCCGTGCTGGTCCGCCCTCTGAAGTGGCAGTGTCATTCGACGGGTCGAGGGATTTAGCCGGGCAAAGTGGTCCCCCGAACAACCGGTGGAAGCTGATAGCCACCGCCCACTGCCTGGCCCGGACCCGCGGAGCCTGCCGGGGCCAGGCGCGGAGTGGCGCAGCGGGGCCGCTAGTCTGGGTGGCCACGGGGCGCCGCAGGGAGGGGCGGACGGGACGCTGTCGTTGGATTGTTATCGCGTGGTCTCAAGGTGAGGGAAGTGCGAGTCGACGGTCGTGAGCTCCGCTAGATTTGGGGGTTTCAAGGACCCTTTTGGTACAAGCAAGACAGGCATGGAGGACGCTTTAGCGTCCTAGGACAGACTCGTTCTTTGAGTTTTGAGGGAAAAAAAAGGTTTTTCGAGATTTTCATAATTTAATGTTTTTGGTTCTCATATTTACGAACAATTTCTGCACAATCAGTATTTGTGATTTTTTTTTTAAATTCTGTGTTTTTCTCGCATCTTAACTGGACTTAGCCACTGATCTATACTCCGAGCGCTGCAGAGTACGCGAATACTCGTTCTTTTTTTGCTTCTACGTCATAGTCGTAGTCGTAGTCATAGTCGTAGTAGAGGAAGCAAAGAACGAGTAAAAACGGGCACAACGTTTTTTTTTTCTTCGGGATTTCTATTTCATTCAGTCTTTTCGAAGGCGAGGGGTGGCCGACAAGTTCCTATAATTAATATTCCATAATACTTGTAATATCGTGGATTACAGCACATAAAGTGTCCAAAAAGTATGAAAACTTGGCTAATTTTCCAAGTTTTTTTAAAATCATAAAAAATAAGGTATTATAAGCGTGAAACACTTCTACGACTCCGTACACACACGAACCGACCTAGTCAGTCAGCCACCCCTCGTGCCAGGCTATATTCAAGATATAAAGAGAAAATCGAGGGGGGGGGGGAACATGAGACGAATAAATTTCTTCGGTTCACAAAACGTGGAGATGTCCTGCCCCCCGATGTATTTGTTTCGACTGGTCTCCTCCTCTTACCGTGCTCCGCCGTGCCCTGACCACCACGCCCCACGCACGAGACCCAGCCGTGTTTGCACGGCAGCCCGGCGGCAGCCCGGTGGCAGCCCGGCGGCAGCCCGGCGGCAGCCCGGAGACCGTCGCTGTCCTGTCGGTGTGTCTGGCGGAGTGTCTGGCACGGCCGTGCTCCAGCCCGGGCAGGCGGGCAGGGGCAAAGGGAATTCCAGATCTGACGCCTGGCCGTGTGGCCCGGTCCCGGGCTTGTCCGTCGGTGGCCCGGTGGGGGCCCGGGAGCCTGGCTGCTACAGCTGGCAGCACACTGTTAACTCGTGTGGCTGATCCTTGGAAGACGACTAGTTATTGGTGCTGAAGGGAAGGGCGTCGAGCAGAAACGCATGGGCAGGTACCCGACCGGCACTCGGCGGCCGCACGGTACTGGAAAGTTAACGCCTCGGTTCTCTCTCTCCCTCTCTCTCTCCCTCTCTCTCTCTCTCTCTCTCTCTCTCTCTCTCTCTCTCTCTCTCTCTCTCTCTCTCTCTCTCTCTCTCTCTCTCTCTCTCTCTCTCTCTCTCTCTCTCTCTCTCTTGCTTTGAAATAGAAGTCTAGTAACCTTGTTTGTCAAGTTCAAGGCTGTAGGGCTATACGTGTTTCTGGGTGTTGAAGGCCGCCACGCGGTGCCCTTATCCTGCCTCTCCACGCGAGTTAATGCGACCAATCCCCCCCCCCCCCCCGCTTCCCCCCTCCCACCTTTCTCACCTTACCGCCCTCTGCCAGAAGGTGAGGGAGCGGAATGGGACAGCGGGTCGGGAAAAATGGAGTGGATTGCCAGCCTCGAGGGCCGCCGCGGAGACCTAACTTTTGGGGGGGTGGGGGAGTGGCCCGTGTGGGAGGGGGGGGGAGGGGCAGCAGGAAGCGGACGCCCTGCCACTTCCGCCCTCCAGAAGCGACACTGCCATCTCGAACCGTGATCGATTTTCGGGATCGCTCGTACGAGTTTCGATGGATCGATTTGATATGGGAGTTTTCGGTCCTGAACTCTTTATGCGATCAGGTTTCGAGATTCGGCATCACCGTTCACCGAGCGGATACCCGGACGCGTCCGAATACGTCTCCTGTCCCTTTCAGTCTCGACAGAGCGACAGAAGACACTTTTCTACTGACCAGGACGCGCCCGGGTATCCGCTGCCCGCCCGTTTCTCGGCTCTGGTTCCTGCGACGCTCGTCATGCCGCCTGCGAGTGTCAGGGTAGGCCGGCCCGCACGACACGCGTGCACGCAGAGACCGTGGCTGCCTACCCGGCAGGCGGGCTGAGAGCTGTGTTCGTGCCACTGTGCCCGGCGGGGGGCCGCCCTTCGGAACTGTGTGTCCGGCAGGGGCGTAGTGACGGAGAGGCTGGGCGCGCGGACACCCAGCAGATCGGGGCCCTGGACCCCGGCCTGTGGCCCCTACTGCGGCCCGTGCGGACCGCGGGACGCAAGGACCGGGCACACTGCCTCATTTGAATATGCATTTGGAGCGGAAGGCGGCGGCAGCCTGACCGGAAGCGGGGACAGCGGGCAGCGGCAGCGGGTGCAGCGGTGCTCGCCGTGTCCGGTCCGCCCCTAGCCGCCGCCCCCAATGCCGCCCCCGACGCCGCCCCCCGGGGAATAAATTGGAAATGAAATCACACGGGCGCTGGGTTTTGAACCCCGGCCGCCGGCACCGCCGGCACCACCGCTCTCCACACAGCGCCCGCCGCACTCGGAAAGGGATACGCTATTTGCGCGCGTGAAAATTTTTCCGGGACGGTCTCCTCTGGCGGCGTTTTTCCTCGGCGCGTCGCCTTCCGTCCTTCTGGCCGAGTGCCAGGATAATAACAAAACGATGACTCTCGGAAAAGGGCAGCGTGCGCTCCACACTCGTAGCGGGGGGCGGCGGGGGCGGCGGCGGGCCGGGGGCGGCTGGGGGCGGCGGGGGCGCAGCCAGTCCCTTCTATGCCGGGCTTTGATGCTGTTTGCCGAAGGAGGCAGTGCCTGACTGATGGTGTGCGTGCTCGCGTGCGCGCGCGCGCGCGTGTGTGTGTGTGTGTGATCGGTCAGGGGGCGGGTACTCGCGTCGGCAGGACCAGACGTTCTTTGTGTGTCGGCGTGTGTGTGTGTGTGTGTGTGTGTGTGTGTGTGTGTGTGCTGGATTCTGCCGCCCTGTCTCAGGGACGTAGCCAGACTTGGGTTTCGGAGATGCCGCACTAATTGCCTACATTCAGGTGTTTGTCATGCGGGTTGCCTTCCCCCCTCCCCTGGCTACGCCCCTGCGTGCTGCTAGTCCTGATCCGCCCCGTCGCTGTCAGTGGCGGGGCTGCGGAGGCGGCCGCCTGCCAAACAGCACGTCACTGGTGACGCCCCGCCACTCTGTCGGCTGAGGCCTGCTCTGTGCATCATCATTATTCCCCGCTCCGACCTTCTCTTTCTTCCTTATTTCTCTCTCCCCCAATGCGTTTTTGCGTTCTTTCCCCGCTCCGCAGACAACCCGCACAAAAAGGGAAGGCGGAAAATAATATCGGAGAAAAGGAAAACACTTTGCCTTAGTTACTGCTGTGCCGTGTGCGCGGTGGCGGCGGTGGCGGCGGGGGCGGCGGGGGCGGCGGGGGCGGCGCGCTGCAGCACGGTGAGACGACAACTTCGGGTCCGCGGGCCGGGCCATCACTTCTCGTTCGGGTGAATACGGGCGGGGCGGGGCGGGGCTGGGCTGGGCGGGGCGGGGCTGGGCTGGGCACAGCACGACGTGAGTCGAATCCCGGACGCGATGCGGCGCGGCGTTCTTCTCGCCTTTCACGGAGAAAAATGTTGCACCGCCGTGCCGTCAGTGCCGGCGGGGGGTCCAGAGGGGGTCGCCGCCAGCCAGCCTACAGCGCGCGCCCGGCTGAGGGCCCGGCCATGGCCCGGCCTTAGGTGCCGCAGTCCGAGGTTTGGGAGAGCGAGAGGAGGTGGGGGATGCCGAAGGACCGACCGGGCCACGTGCACACGCCGCACCGCACACAACACACACACACACACACACACACACACACTGGAATGTCTTTTCAAAAAAATGGAAGAATAATTTTGAAAAAATAATGAAATATATATATATATATATATATATATATATATATATATATATATATATATATATATATATATATATATATATATATTATTTCATTAATTTTTTTAAAATATATAAATATGTTGTGGTTGGGGCGTGTGATTACGCCCTCATAATTAAGACATTCCGGCCGGCGGCCTTGTCCGGAAGCCGATCGCGGCCGGAAGCGGACCGGAAGCGGACCGGAAGCGGACCGGAAGCGGACCGGAGCGTGGCCGGGAGGTCCCAGGTCCCCCTGTTAATGCACGGCCATGCGGGCGGGGATGGCCGTGTGTCAACGTCGGCCAGCAGCGCCAGCAGGGTCCGCACTCCTCTGGGTCATCGCTCTCTGCCTCCTTCTAGCTGCGTCTCTCTCTCTCTCTCTCTCTCTCTCTCTCTCTCTCTCTCTCTCTCTCTCTCTCTCTCTCTCTCTCTCTCTCTCTCTCTCACACACACACACACACACACACACACACACACACACACACTCTTTGCCTCTCACTCACTCCGCCCAACCCCTTTTCCACCTCTCCTCTCTCTCTCTCTCTCTCTCTCTCTCTCTCTCTCTCTCTCTCTCTCTCTCTCTCTCTCTCTCTCACTCTCTCACTCTCCCTCTCTCTCTGTGGCCTCACTGTAGGCGCCCGCGGAGTGCGGGGTAGGCAGCCCGCCACGCACCCGTGCTGGACTGTCTGCGGACCCTTCTCAAGCTCTTGCGAGCGGATCTCTGTACGCAGCTCTGTGGCGCTGTTTACCTTCGCCTTACGAGGGAATGCTCTCTGGGCGCAGACGATATGGCGGTCTGTGCCCATCACGGACTGATGGAGAAGACAGGTGACCTCGTATCCTGATGGGAAATAATGGTCACGGGATGAGCCTCTTTTCCTCTTCACAACGAGGTCATGGGATGCCGTGTTTGTAATCCGGGCGCCAGGCGTAGTCCAGCTCGTGTGCCTCCACTGCGTCTACCTCTCCTGGTGTTATCTGCCGCGGATGCGATAGCGGACAGTGCTGTGCGGGGGCTGCGGGGGCTGCGGGGGCTCCGGATGTGGGGCCCCTACCTGCGGCGGTGGTGGTACAGGCAGCCATCGCGGGGGTGACAGACCCTGATTGTGTTTGCTTCAGCCCCCCTCCCCCCCATCCCCTACTACGTCCCCTGCTTTGCACTCAGACACACAAACTTCCCATTTTTTTCCTACCCCTCACCAGTGGTCATTGGAATAGCCCCCAATAACACGAATCTGACAGGGGTGGTCTGGGGAGGGGCCCCGCACCGCGGTCTGGCCAACTTGTGGGCGCGAAAGGTTTCTTGTCTGAGCAGCTTTTCGCGGGGAGAAGGGGGGGGGGGGGGGGTTGGCGGGGTCGCGGAGGAGGGGGGGGGGAGGGGCACGGGAAGTTGGCTTGAATAATGTCGTCGGTCGGTCCAAATAAGACCCCCTCCCCTCGCGCACAGCGCATGTCACCCTCCCCCCTTATCCGGCCTTATCCGGACATCCTGCAGCTCCCGGCTGTACCGGTACCGAAGTTTTGTTTCACTGTCCGGCCACTGGTGGGCAGGAGCGGAGGAGAGGGGGGGGGCACACGGGGGGAGACACAATGCGATTGCAATCGATTCAAGTGCGACCAACAACTCGAAAACATGCGGTAAAAACTGGTGAGAATTTTTTTAGGGGGGGGGGGGAATTAGAGAATTGAATTTCCGAAATTTTAGTTGCGTTTCGTGGTATTTCGACCGTATGTCATGAATTCCGAGAAAATCTGGTGTGGTTTTGTTTCACATTATGGCCACGAACTTTCTTTGCCTGAACTTTCGGTGTACAAATTACCAGGGACCCCCTCGGGCCTGTCGGGTAACAGGGCTTCCGGCCGTGCGCACCCCGAAATAGCCTTTTGCTTCCAGTGCAGACCCCCCCCCCCCTCCCCCCAAGGTCTCTCTTTCTCTCTCTGACCATAACCCCCGTTCTTTCTCTCCCTCTTTTTTTTTTATTTTCAACATTCCTTGATTTGAACTTATGAGTCGGAGCGCTGTTCCGGTGCCGTGGGGTGGTAAAACCAGCGAGGCGTGGCAGCAGGAAGGGGTGGAGGTGGGGGGAGGTGGATATAAGGGTGTGTGAGAGAGCGGGGTGGGATGAGAAGAGGCGTGAAGGGGCAGCGCTCTCTCCCACTGCGCAAATAACAAACGATACGGCTATTGGCAGCACGGGGGGGGGGGGGAATCCGACCGCACGCCGCAGTCTACGTGCGGAACCACGTAACTGCCTACGAAATTTTTGGTTTGCGGTGGTGCCTGTGGGCCTGCATGTGAGTGTGTGTGTGTGTGAGAGAGAGAGAGAGAGAGAGAGAGAGAGAGAGAGAGAGAGAGAGAGAGAGAGAGAGAGAGAGAGAGAGAGAAAGAGAGAGAGGTAGCACGGGACGGGACGGGGGGCCTCTGGGGTTGGCCGCCACGCATATTGGGGCCCATATACATTTCACACACGGCGGTGGCCGCAAGTGTCCCCCTCCCCCTCCCCCCCCCCGAAAAAAATAATCGAAAACATATGAAAAAGGCTGTCTGCGTGTCTGAAATTGCGAATGCATTCGGCACGGCACACGGGGCACCGGCGGGGCACGGGCCCCGCACGCGCCACACACCCCAAAAATGTTTGTCGCTCCTTTATTCGTGCGCGGACGTCGTTCTTGGGTTTTTCTGTTCTTCCTCTGAGGGCTGAGGGTCCGCGCTGTAAGATTTTGTGCACATGGCCGTCCTGCGGGCGACGGCCTGGCCAATACTCCGGCGGAGGGGGGGGGGGGGGGGGGGGGGGGACGTCGGCGTGATATATCCGACGCGATAGCGGCGATCTGTCGTCGAGGCGACGCTGCGCCGCGCTGCTCCTGGGTGTGGTCTGGGGCAGGACGGATGGCTGCAGTCCCCGGGGAGCGCCGGACGGGTGGCCCCTTCCTACTCCCTTCCCCCCCCCTTCCCCTTCCTGCCCCCCCCCCCTTCCCCTTCCTGCCCCCCCCCCCTTCCCCTTCCATGTCACCCTCGTATCTCTCCCCCGACCGTCATCCCATCACTACCAAACATCGTGCCGCTCCAAACTGCTCACGTATATTTACTTTTTTTTTCACCCACAGAACGCCACCACCGCGCCAGGCGCGGATCCAGGAGCCACTTGTGGGGGGGGGGGGGGCAATGTACCACTTTTTGCCTACTTACAGGCGAAAATTTCGGCGGGTTGCCTAAATTTCATGTATCCGCGCCTGCACCGCGCGCGGTCCGCACTGTTAATTTTTTGTTCTTGTTGTTCTAAAGGGATGAATAGAAGAGTGTAAATTTTCTTGCACAAACTTGATTTGATGGGGGCCGCAGGGGGGCCGCAGGGGGGCCGCAGGGGGGGGGGGGGGGGGGGCGCAGTGCCGCCCGGAAGGGGAGTGCCGGCCGCCGCCTGTCCGCGGTGCCGCTCACCTCCGCCCGGCTCCGGCAGCGGCAGCCTCCGGCCTCTGCTCTGTCAAGCACAGCACAAGGGATGCAAGTTTTTGACACGCGTCCGCCGCCCTTTCAAGTAATTGGATTTGTTTTCCCCGACGTCGCCAGTCGCCGCCGGAGGGGCTCTGTGGGGGGAGGAGGTGGGGGCATTGGGGAGGAAGCGCACGAGGGCAGAGTGAAGTATCTATACACACGCGCCATCGAGTGCAGCGCTGCTGTGTGCTCTTCCGGATCATCTCATCCTGCTGTGCTGCTGCTACTACTCCCTTACTCTTGCTACCGCTGCTGCTGCTGCTGCTGCTGCTGCTGCTGCTGCTGCTGCGACGTCGGAAGAAAGAGTGGCCCGAGTTGGTATTACACAGCCGAGCGCGGTGGGTCCGGCAGAGTTTCCGTGTTCGTGTTCTTCTGTGACACAGAACAGACAGCGCATACTGCTAATGTGTGAAAACGATACGCGCTGTGAAACGCGTGAATGTTCTTCATGCACTTTAAAAAAGCACAAGTTCAATGAACACGCCCAACCTTTAATTCGAGATCCGAGTTGGACTCGGGGTTCTAAAAATGCGTCAAAAACTGTACCTCTGCTCACCTACCGCAGCCTTCTGACGTCACCTCAGCACACCTACCTCAGCCTACACGTCACCTCAGCACACCTACCTCAGCCTACACGTCACCTCAGCACACCTACCTCAGCCTACACGTCACCTCAGCACACCTACCTCAGCCTATACGTCACCGCAGCACACCTACCTCAGCCTACACGTCACCTCAGCACACCTACCTCAGCCTACTCGTCACCTTAGCACACCTACCTCAGCCTGTACGTCACCGCAGCACACCTACCTCAGCCTACACGTCACCTCAGCACACCTACCTCAGCCTACTCGTCACCGCAGCACACCTACCTCAGCCTGTACGTCACCGCAGCACACCTACCTCAGCCTGTACGTCACCTCAGCACACCTACCTCAGCCTACTCGTCACCGCAGCACACCTACCTCAGCCTGTACGTCACCGCAGCACACCTACCTCAGACGCCATCGCTGATGTGATTGTGACGTCCCGCCTTTCCTGCTCCCCGGCCGCTCCCACTCGATTAGCGTCACATGACTATCGCGCCCGCGGGAGCACGCAGCCCGCCTAGTGCGCGGCGCGGCGGCCTAGCTCCCAGGCGCCTTAATGGAGGAGGGGGAGGTCTGCAGACGCGCCGCGGCTCCCCCGATAATGGTCTCCCTCCGCCAGGCTCCGCGCTGTGTTCACCGCCCCCACCGCCCCCTGCTGACCGAACTGTACACCAGTCACGTTATCCTCGCGGCTTATACTGACGCAGAAATCACGCTCTGAAACCACAGCGAGTCTCGCTTAGAAAAATGATTAGCTGATCTAATTTGTTTCGTTGATTCCGGGACGAGCAGGAATTTAATATGTGAGCAGTAACATTTTCGTTGACGTTGAACCAGCAAAAATCAAAGGTCGTTATGGGAGCAAAACTTTTGGCTGACCCTGCGAAATGTCAGTTGTTCCAACTATGCCGGCAAATTTTGACTTGGATTCGTTACTTTTGTTTTCGTTTTACATTTGTGGATTTCATGGGAAATTTTAGAAATTGTGTACAGTCTTTTGGGCGCGCAAGGTTGGCACTCCCGGGGGCCCTGCATAGGCTCCGCAGCCCCGCCCTCTGAGTCGTTCAAATATGGCACTCCGCCCTCACAATGGGCGTCGGCACAAATTATTGAGTCTGCCGACACGCGCGCAGCCGCTGCCGCTGCCGCTGCCGCTGCCGCAGCGCACATGTGTGCGGAGGGACGACGTGCCCCAGCCCCAGCAGTGGTATTGTGCGAAATGTAAGGGTTACGGATGTGAGGGGAAGAGATGGGGGAGGCGGGCGTGTTTGTATTCACGTTGACACAGTGGCGAAATGATTTAATATGGCTGCGTCGTATCGGGAGGGCGGGGGCCGCGGGGGCCGCGGGGGCCGCGGGGGCCGCGGGGGCTGCGGGGGCCGCGGGGGCTGCGGGGGGCCGCGGGGGCTACGGGGGCCGCGGGGGCGCAGCAAAGTCAGCCTCCGGACGGCAGCCTGGCAGCCTGCTGCAGCCGGCAGGCGGGCCATGAGTGGCAGCGGACCGCGCGCCCTGCCCGGCACACAAAATTTAATTTTAAGACATTCCCGACTGCCTTCCCCCCGGGGGGGGGGGGGGGGGGGCAGAGCGGCAGAGCAGAGGCAGAGCGGACAGCAGGGCAGCATGGCGGAGCGGGGAGGGCCACAGACGCGGTGAACAGTCGGACTGCTTCTCCAATCAGCTCCCGACTGCTGCTTGGCACGGCGCAGAGAGGCTGAGGAAATGAGGACGGCCACCAACATGCGCCCACCTCAAACACTTTGCCACACACTGTAAATGACAAGGGACAGTTTTGTCCGTGAGCTGTGGCCAGCCTCGATCTCATTTAAATCTAAAACTTGTATTTTTAAATTTTGCATCCTCTTCCCAAGAACTAAGTACTCGGAGACAAAATCGGGCAAAATCGTCGTTTGACATTTTGAGTGCAAATTGTTTACTTGTCTCGCTTCGGTTGGCAAAGAGCGCGGACGTGAGCCGCGGGCGGAGGTAGACGTGGCCGAGTTGGTGGCATCCTCGTGCCGTCTGTGTGCCCAGCCGTGCCCAGCATTACTCCGCCCTGCCGACCGCTTAGCCTACTAATGGAGCCCGTGAGAGAGGTCGTGTTGTGGGGGAGGCCCGCGTGCGTGCTTACGATTGAATCTCTAATGGGGGTCGAGGTCTTGTGAGCGCCGTAAGCGGGGCACAGGGCACCGGGGGGCACATGGGGGGGGGGGGGGGGGGGGGCAGCGGGGGGCACGACAGGGGGGCACCGGGGCCCGCTGCACCCGTCTTATGTCGTTAGCGGCGCCGCAGGGCGGGATCAGGATCGGGAAGGACCCTCACGGTAAACGAAACAAAACTCTTCGGATTCCGGAAGAGACGTTCAAGACAAAAAAAAAAAAAAAAAAAAAAAAAATTTGCCTGTTATTCGACACTCCGATTTTGATCTCCCGCGATGGGTTTCCGACATGCATAGGGACTGTGGAGGAGCCCCTAGGCCTTTTATCCGGTCCTGTGGGAGTTAGTTGGAAACCCCCGTTAAACATATGGGACTACTACAAGTAAGTTGGCTGTGAACCGAAGTCTCGAACAGGTGTTCTGAGCACCCAAAAGTACACCCCAGCGAACGGTATTCCTTGACGGCGTCTGCGGTTGCTGGATTGGGGCTGGTGCTCCGGAGCCTCGCTAAATTCTAGAAAGTGAAAGTGTTAAAAAAAAACACCAAAAAACATGTTTTCTGGCTTTCTGAGGTCAATCGGCACGCATTAGAGTAAATTCGGTGGAAATGTTAAGGAAAACATCCTGGTATAACTCTGTGTAACTCTGTCTGTTGCCCTGTTTTGTGTTTGCAGACCATGGTGTACCGGGAGGACACGCTGGTGGCCGGTGCCCTGGAAGCGCTCATCAGACACGCCATCCCCACAGCCGAGTACTTCCCGGAGGACGCCTACATGTTCGCCTTCATCTTGTGCGCCAGGATGTTCGTGCCGCTGGAGGAGGTGCTGCTCAGGGTCATCAGGTCCATGGACCGCTGCAAGGTAAGCCCCATAAGCTACATTAAAAAAAAAAAAGTAGATTATTTTTAATTTTTTTTTAAATTCAGAGAACAGAAATTTAGAAACGTTTCTCTCACTTCTTCCTCATTGTTTCTAAGTTTGCAGGAACGTTACGCGACAGAATTTTGCAACGTCTCACAGTTGAAAAATTTTGCGATACATGTTGCAAACTCAGTGCTGGCTGACACAGCAAAAAAAAAAAAAAAAAAAAAAAAATTGAATACTGCAAGTTTTTATTTTTCTTTTTAATTATTTTGAATGTGTTTGCAGAGCACGCAGGACGAGCGGCGGTGCGCGGCTCTGGGCCGCAACGTGCTGCGCTTCCTGCGGGACTGGAGCGACAGCTTCGCCTACGACTACAGGGAGGAGCGCATGATGGCCCTGTGCATCGAGGTGACCCAGCGGCTGGTCGAGCTGCTGCCGGACGCGCGCCGCGAGGTGTCGGAGCTGCAGACGGACCTGCTGGCCAAGCTCACGGCCGTCGAGACCTACGAGGAGTTCCTCAACCGCTGCGGCGACGTTCGCTACGTGGACTCGGTGGAGGAGCTGACGGCGGTGAGTGGTGCTGCTGCAGCACAGCGGACAGCCCTCACTTCAGAGAGGGGCCCTCCACGGTCTTGCGGTTTTCGCGGGTACAGTGGCGTGCTGCTCCCTTGGGGTAGGGGGGGGGGTCGTATTTTTCACATCCCCTCCATCCCCACCCCGACTGTCATAAGTTTCCGTTTGTCGAACGGGACCTGCGCGGCGTGTGGTCCGTGGGGAGCCGAAGGGGGGGGGGGGGGGGGGGGGGGGGGGGCTGGAAACGACACGGGCTGATGAGTCTCCCCGACGGGTCACAGGGGGCCCCGGGGGTCCCCCAGGGCAGGTGCCGTGGTGCTTGTACTGGAAATGATATAAACGAGGTCCCCCCCCCCCCCCCCCGTAGCAGCTGGCCGCCCTGTTCTCCGTGTTCTCTTCTCAGCGGGTAGCGCGCCGTCTGCACCCCGCCCCCGCCCTCCGCCCGGCCCCACCCCTCCCTACCATCTCGGCCGGAAAGTACACGGCAGAGCAGAAAGGTGCCGTTCGGCGGCGGCTGGTGCGGCACGGCGTGTCGACCGCGGCCCAGCAGCCCCGCCCTCTCTCTCTCTCTCTCTCTCTCTCTCTCTCTCTCTCTCTCTCTCTCTCTCTCTCTCTCTCTCTCTCTCTCTCTCTATCTATCTATCTATCTATCTCTCTCCTCGCTCTCTGTCTCTCTGTCTATGTCTCTCTCTCTCACATGCTTTTCACGACCCAGAGCAATTCTCTCTCATTGTGCGAATTTATGCCCGGGCCGGCGCTCTGTTGATGCTGCCGCTGCTGCTGCTGCTGCTGCTGCCGCTGCTGCCGCTGCTGCCCCGTGGCTGCCCCTTCAGTCCAGGCAGCATGCGCTGCTCGCACCAGAGAACCCTCTGCGATCACTCCCGAGCACCCCCCCCCCCTCCCCTTCCCCTCTTTGGCAGTGTGACAGAACCCGTGGCGGCCCATGGGAAGTGCACACACACACACACACACACACACACGCACACAGGCCGGCCCGGAAGCAGGTGGGGCGGCCATTATGGAACGGTCATTCCGGGTGTGTGACAGGCGGACACACCGGCGGCATCCTCAGCTGTCTGGGGCCCCGCCCCGCCCCGCCCCGCCCCGCCCCGCCCCGCCCCGCCCCGCCCCGCCCCCGGGGGGAGCACACCGAGTCGACCGATGCCTCATCCATTTCTGATATGTGGGTTTGGCTCCTAAATCAAACGGGCTGTAACGGGCGCCCTCCGACCGATAGTGGCGGGCCGTGTGCGGGCCGTGTGCGGGCCGTGTGCTGGGTGCGCGCCGGGATGTAATGGCCATCCTCCTGTCGGAGTCCCCTAAGGGCCCACGGTACAGAGAGAGAGAGAGAGAGAGAGAGAGAGAGAGAGAGAGAGAGAGAGAGAGAGAGAGAGAGAGAGAGAGAGGGGGGGGGAGGGGGAGGCTACTTGGTGTCGGGCTCCTGCATCCACTGGAGGTAGCGGCCATGGCATTTACTGCTAGTACTACCCACCCCACCACCCCGCCACCACCACCACCACCACCACCACCACCACAATGACCACCAGATCACAACACATAATCGGGACGGACATGATTGGGCCCGTCAAGGCCGTGTTAACTCCGTCTCAGATCACGACGCCCAGCCAATCACGCGGAATCTGACATGACGTGTGTGTGTGTGTGTGTGTGTGTGTGTGTGTGTGTGTGTGTGTGTGTGTGTGTGTGTGTGACGGATGAGGACCGCATCGTCTCCCCACGGGCAATGAGAGAGAGAGAGAGAGAGAGAGAGAGAGAGAGAGAGAGAGAGAGAGAGAGAGAGAGAGAGAGAGAGAGAGAGAGAGAGAGAGAGAGAGAGAGAGAGAGAGAGAGAGAGAGAGAGAGAGAGAGACGATCGTAATAAATTACATTTTCGTTGGGAGTGCGTCCTGGCCTCGTATATCGATTGTGGTTTTCCTGTCCAGCGCCGCGTGTGGTGGAGACTCGGGGGCGGGGGCGGGGGGCGGGGGCGGGGGCGGGCCGCGCGGGGACCCGAGGGAACCCGCAGCGCAGCCAGGAGTGCAGTTGTCGTCGGGGCCGGGAGCCGGGACCATGCGCCGGGAGCCGGCCCTGGCCTCAGCCGCGCTGCCTCGGATCAAACTCGTACGGGTTTAAAGGCGTCTTTCAAATACAACGTGACCGATTTTTATTTTATTTTTTGTTGGGGAAGGGGGGGGTCTGTCAAAAGTCACGCTCCTACTTATTAAATGCATGGAAGGTTAGGTTAGCCGTACCACGCAGGGGGAGGGGGGGGGGTTCAAACTCTTGGCCTACTTTTGTTACCACGTGGTTGTATTTGAGAGGCCCCTAAGGTCGCTAGTAATTTTCACTTTGCAAAAGAAAAAATAAGGAAGAAGGAAAGAAAGAAAAAAAAATTATAGAGGGAGCACTCCGCGGCTAAAGCCCGCTAAAAGCGCCGCGCAGCCTCCCCTCCCTCTTCCTCTCCCTCCCCCCCCCCCCTATCCCCTCCCCGCCGCCGCCGCCCCGTCGGGTTCTGTCTGGACCAGAGCGCCGATGGCTAAACAGGATCCCCGAATCCCCGGCCCAGGGCCGACCCCTAGGGAGGCCGGGGCGCATGCCGGGGTGGGATCGGAAACCGATGTGCGTCTATTAATGCGTGTGTGTGTGTGTGTGTGTGTGTGTGTGTGTGTGTGTGTGTGTGTGTGTGTGTGCTCTCCCGTGATCATGATAACAATAACATTGTCTGCGAAGGCGGGAGGACGAAGATGGAGAGAGACCTGGCGTGGCGTTTTTTGATATCGCACGCGCATTCTCCTTGTGCCTTTATTTTTCGCCTCCCTCTCTGTCTGTCTATCTGTCCGTCTCCCTCTCCCTCCCCCCATCTCTCCCATCTCTTTCTCTCTCCCTTTCGTGCACGCTCTGTCAGGGTGATGGATGAGCACGGCAAGCGAAGACAGGGCATTCAGCGCTCATTAACGCATTAGCCGCCCAAGGAAAAGCGGCGTCACCAAACGGGACGGGGCAGCCCTCCCGAATGTGAACGTGAATGTGACGCTGGTTGCGGACGGCGTCACGGGACGGGACAGCCTTCCCGAATGTGAACGTGAATGTGACGCTGGTTGCGGACGGCGTGTTGCAGGCGCAGCGGGAGGACCAGGAGCCAGTGTCCACGCCTTGCTACATATTCAGCGGAACTCGTGTAAGCCAGAGTTTGGTGTTTTTTGATGTTTGCTGCCGTTCCCCGCCCGCCAGAGGGCGCCAGGGCGCCAGGTGCATGTTGAGTGGCAGAACGCTTTCAGAGCGCTAGGCTCGACCCGCAAAATTAGATGTGATGTCCCGTGAAATGTTTCGGAGAGACTCCCTTCTTTTTGGAAAAAAGGAAAGGCGGAGGAAACTCTGGACCATTCTTGGAGTCTCCATTTAAAAAAAAAATGCCAAAAAAACACACAAAAAAATTTAACGGAAATTACCCGAAAACTCTCCCCTCTCCATCCGGACAGAATTCAGAGAGGTGACCAGAGGTGTGCACACGACTCTTACGGGGAGACAAGTCGTTGAGGCAGGTCATTGACTGGTTGTATGCTTTTGTTCCAAGCGCTTTCTGCTTCCCGCTTTGTGTTTGCGTCCAAGCAATGTTTGTTTATTACGATGTGAACTGAGCGCTCAGCCCCGTTGGTCCTCGCTTCTGTATTCAAAGAGCCCTGCTTTCCCTCCCATTAGAGTCCTTTTTTATAGCCGCTGCATGGGAGTTACGTGCGGTACCTCCGCCATGTCTTGTTGTGTTTTATGTCATTAGCTGATGTGTTTGGTACAGCGGAACACGAGGACACTCACACACACAGAGACAGCGTCCGTCCGAAGGGCAGCCAGGTATGTGTCCTTTGGGCGCTTCAAATCATCCGCTGGTTCGCGGATTTCTTCCCCGTGTTTGCCCGTTCACTGACGCCGCGACCTTCCACTTCACAAGGGTAGGAGGACCAGAGACGGCCCTCCTTGGACCTCGCTACCCGGCAGCCCAACTTCCAAACCGATTCATTCAGTAGATGAGTAACGTATCCTCAGTGACTCGATCAAAAACTTCGATATGATATTTGAAGCTTGGTTGGGGGAGGGGGATGGGGGAGGTCCCATTGCCCTACTTTTGTTCGCACTGGCAGTCGTGGCCCGCTGTCAGTCCAAGGCGGTCCTGGTGGCCGTGCGCAAGTGCATTGTCGAGTTGGCAGGGCGCTTTCAGCTTTCAGCCCAGTTCAGTGGAGCCCCGCCCCGCCAGAGGCGGTGTGGTGTTGACTCGGCGCGCAGACAAAGACGGTCCCGGTGCCTCCGGGCGTGCCTCCGGGTGCCTCCGGGTGCCTCCCTGAGCGGCCGTCAGCGGGTGCAGCATGGCATGACGCTGCAGTGGCGCGGTGCTGGGCGTGGTGCTGGACGCGGTGCGCTAGCTCGTCATATAACCCGTCTTTATGGCCGGGCCACGTCAAACGATCCCTTATAGCCCTGCTCGCGCTGCGCCGTGGGGCACGTCCGAACGCTCGCATCCATACCACGTCCGAGCGCGGGGCTCCGTCGGTACCATGCCCCCCCCCCTCCCCCTCATCCGGCACCGTGCCCCCCCCCCCTCCCCCTCATCCGGCACCGTGCGGAATCACCCTCTCGGTCCGTTTCTGAACGAAAATCAGGCGAGGAGCGGCAGGGGTAGACATTGCCGTCGCCGCCCGTAGGTGAATGGGTTGGGATTGGCCCGACGTAAATGGCCTCGCCATTAAACGGATCCCGTTCGACTAGAAAAGGCAAACTCACTGCGGTCCCCTTGGCGGCGGCGGCGGCGGCGGCGGCGGCGGCGACCCTTCGGAGCACTGGAGCCGAGGCCGGCAGGCCCGAGAAGGGGACTCAATGACTTGCCTGCAACGAAAAAGGAAGTTTTCGCTTCTCGCACGAAAAAAAAAAGATGAAAGAAATCGTTGCATTAGCGAACCATAGCGTCCGCGGCCCATGAAAGCGCGTCTCCATAGTTTTTTCGCTGACAGCGTTTGTTTGGGTTGAGGTTAAGCGAAACAAATCCGAAAACGCGAACAATTGTTTCCCATGTCCGGATTTTATTTGTCTGCCAGTGCAGCAAATTGGTTGTTTGCTATCGGCCGACTTAATTTCGGAGTTGAATTTTCGACTGTGCTTTTCTGCCGCGCTTCATATTCCCCGTTAATTCCTTGCACACAGGCTGGTAAAAAGAAACACACTTTTCTACAACAGGGGCTAGCCATTTAATCCAAAACTATTTTTTTCTACTAGAAGCGATGACAGCGGCGGCGGAGAGCGGAGAGAAGTCGCCTTCTGTCGACGCGTCCGGGAGTTGTTGATATTCGATCTGTCGGGGCGTGTCGGGTAAAATCGGCCCGACGCCTCCATCTTCGGGTCCGGCAGGGTCCGACTGGGTCCGGCAGCCCGACAGGGTCCCGCCGATGCAGCCTTAATGCTCTTTCCCCGACAACTTTCGTTTGAAACCGTCCGCGCGGGCCTCGTCCGGCGCCCGTCTCCCCCTCTTCCTTTCTCCTCCCTTTCCCCTCTCCTATTTTCTCAGAAAACAACGTTGTGGAAAACACCAACTCCTGCACCCCCCGCCCCCACCGCCCCCACCGCCCCCGCCATCTCGGCCGCGTCGCTTTGTATCCTGCTGTTGTATAACTTTTGTAGGGCTGGGAATGAAAATGGCTTTGTGTGTTTTGTTTCCAAGGTAAGTTCGGCGCGCAGGTCGATGGTGTGGGTGCAGGTCCCCCCCCCCCCTAATCTCAGGGTGCCCCCCCCCCCCACACCCCGTATGCTGCAGCCGCCTCCACCGCTGCTGCTCTCCTCCCACCGGATCTCCGCTCTCTGAAATCTGTGTCCGCTTTATCGTCATTGTGTCCTGCTCTCGCTCCCGCACACGATTCCTATCGCATCATTCGCCTCCCCCCCCCCCCAAAAAAAAAAAAAAAAACCATCCCCCCTTCCCAACCCTTGCGCAGTCCTCTTCAGTTACTCTTTTATTTAGCGTCGCGATCATGTAATTCGTGTGTGTGTGTGTGTGTGCGTTGGTAAGTTGGGGCGGGAAGTTGTACTCACCAGTCACGTGATCCCGGTGCCACACACACACACACACACACAGAGCGCCTGCCAGTGCCGGGGTAGGCCAGCCCGCACGACACGCGTGCTTGTAGGAGTCGGGAGTGCCTACCCAGCAGGCGCTATGTGTGTGCCGCAAGGCGTCCTCCAGCGTCCGTCCGTGCTGCTCGCGGGCTGGCTGCTTGGGCTGGCCGCTCGGGCTGGCCGCTCGGGCTGGCCGCTCGGGCTGGCCGCTCAGGGTGGCCGCCCGGGTTGGCTGCTCGGGCTGGCTGCTCGGGCTGGCCGCTCTCTCGTTGGGACCGTCTGGCACATCGAGACCACATTTCCATATCGGAACGACTGTGTCCACCTGTTCAGAATGCAGAGTTGGGGCGCTGTCCTGCAACATGTGTGCCGCCGGCGTGGCGTGCTGCCGTGGGGGAGGCGGCGCGGCAGGGAAACATACTCTCAAAAAAAAAAAAAAAAAACAAGAGAAAATGAAAATGTTGCGACGCCGAGAAAATATTGTAGCACGCAATAACGAAATGTTCGCTTGCCCATAGAGCCATGGTCAAGACTGTCCATAGGATTTTCCCGTCCGGCAACCAGCAGTCAAAAAGAGTCCTGGTCCTGCCTGGTCCTGCCGGGTCCTGCCGGGTCCCGCCCTCGCAGAGGTCGGTGAGATTGCTGCGCGCCCCGGAATCGAATCTACCCCCCCCCCCCCCCCTCCCACCACCACCACTCCCCAGTCCACCCATTGAAACGCCTGCCGATAAATTTTCATTTATCCACTGTTACGAGGCCCCCGGCGCGCTTTGGCATTTACATGCAAATCCGGCGTCGGTTGATACACCAGTTGTTGCTAACAAACCCTCCGGCTGCCTCTGGCGTTACGAACGCGTTACGTGGCGTTACGAACGCGTTACGTGGCGTTACGTTTCAGCGTCGTCGCCGTGCCGTGCCGCCCTGTTTGTAGGGCGTGCCTTAAAGTGTACGTCGACGTCGGGGAGCTTAGCAGGGACCGTTTGTCTCGGGGCTGCAGAAGGTCCATTCCATACATCACTTTGTGTTACCCCCCCCCTTCTTCCCTCCTTCTCGTCGCCGTTCTTTCCCCCTCGTCCTTCTCCCGTCTTGCGGCGGCGGGGTGCGTCTAAGTTCCGCGCACTAAAGGAGGACGCCGCGTGTCGGGTGCGTGTCGGGTGCGTGTCGGGTCCGTGTCGGCGGGCGGCAGGCGGATTCCGACACGCGCCAGACACGGCGGCCCTGGGCGACACCGATCGCATCTGTGTATCATGCGGTGACCTCCTCCCTGACCGCCACGCACGGCGCCTGCGGTGGACGGGGTAGGCCACCCGCACTGCGGCCGCGCTCCGCGGGTTTGCCTATGGGGGCTCTGGCAGGCTGACCTCGGGCTGAAGCGGGATACCGTACCGCCGGGACTCGGGGGCCGCTCAGGACGGAATTTGGTTCGGTTCTCTTCTTTTTCTTCTTTTTCTTCTTCTTCTTCTTCTTCTTCTTCTTCTTTCTTCTTCTTTCTTCTTCTTCTTCCCTCTCGCAGGGGGTGCGGCCGCGGATCTCCAGATGCGTTGCGCCGTGTGCCTGGCGGGAGGAGTTGCACGGCCCCACGGCCCCACGGCCCCACGGCCCCACGGCCCCACGGCCCCACGGCCCCACGGCCCCACGGCCCCACGGCCCCACGGCCCCACGACCCCACGGCCCCACGGCCCCACGGCCCCACGGCCTCACGGCCCCACGGCCCCACGGCCCCAAGGCCCCACGGCCCCACGACCCCACGGCCCCACGGCCCCACGGCCCCAAGGCCCCACGGCCCCACGGCCCCACGGCCTCACGGCCCCACGGCCCCACGGCCCCAAGGCCCCACGGCCCCACGGCCCGGGTGGGGAGGGGAGTACCTTTTGACAAACTTCGTTAGGCGTTGGCTCGAGGGGTTTCTGCAGAAAAGCCTCTTTGTGTGGGGATCCAGCGGACGCCCCTCTCCCGTTGTGTTTTATCCGTAACGTATATACCTCTGGCCGAGTCTCCGGCACCCGCCCGGCTGGGGCCCCCCGGGGCCCCCCGGGGCTCTGCAGCATATCCGGGTATGAGCCCGGGACCAAAAACGAGAGGCTGGGTTTTTTTGTCCGACTTGTCTTCTTTTGTTGCTTTGAGCCCTCTTTGGTCGCTCGACTGCACGTCTCTGTTCGACAGCCTCCCTGCTCGTCTCCCGCAGCCGCATGTAAGCACACATGCACATGCACACGCACACACACGCACATGCGCACTCACACACATGCACATGCACACGCACATGCGCACTCACACACACGCTCAGAGCGGTACGCTTATCAATATTCACAGCACGCCGCGTGTTTAGTGATGCTCCTTTATCCCCGCCTTTCGACTCTGCGCCCCCCCCCCCCCTCTCCCTCCCTCTCTCTCACTCTGCTGCACCTTATTGCCCGGTGTGATGTAATCCTTCCCAGCAGTTGGCTGTTTGGCAGCCGGCCGACACGGGGGCTTCTATTAATTAGGGGGAGGGGGGGGGGGCGCAGGTGCGACGGGCGGTGCGGTGACGGACGGCCCATTATTCCTCTGCTCACCTGCCGGCTCACCTGCCCCCCCCCCCCCGGCTCCCTTTCCTTACCCGATATGACCGTTTGGTTACAAATGACTGTCGAGCGCTCCGGAAATATTGCTGCGTCTGTCTTCGTGCCGTGTAGTATTAGGCGACGCACCGGATGTAAGAGTTCTCTCTCATCCCTGCTTCTTCCACTCTGCCTCGGAGGGGGAGGAGGGGGAGGGGGAGGGGGGGCGCTTAGAGCAGTCGACCGAACAGGAGGGACTCCAATATTTTCCCCGGGACATGTACGACGTGTTTGCCGAGGCAACTCATAACTGCAGGACTGGAGGGGGTCCTGTGCCGCCCCCTCCCCCCCCCCCCTTGGGATGGATGGAACTTTTGACGCCGAGGCGCGCCCCGTGGCTGGAGGGCTCCGCGGACGTGGCGTTCAGGTTTGTCAGCGGTGCAAAGGGAATTCATTCATTTATTCAGCTGTCCAATATTCGTCAGCTCACGTGAAGTCTGATTGGTTGTTACAGGGGGGAGTGCCACTTGGGGACAATGAAGTGAGAGAGAAAGAGACAGAGAGAGAGAGAGACGGGGAGAGAAAGAGAGAGGAAGGAGAGGGGGGGGGGAGGAAGTGAACAGGTTGTTCCGCACAACAACGCTTTGCACCGCATTACGCATTACAGCGCCGCTGTGAGTTATGGAAGGTCGCGGCCGCTGCAATTAACCCTCCTCGGTCCCTTCATGGAGGCCGTGCCCTGTCTCTCTCTTCCTCTTCCTGTCTCTCTCTCTCTCTCTCTCTCTCTCTCTCTCTCTCTCTCTCTCTCTCTCTCTCCTCTCTCTCCCCCCCCCCCTCTCTCGAGTAACGAACGCCCTGGCTTCGTCGATTCTGGCATTATCAGTCGCGGAAGAGGCAGGCTGGCCGAGTGGTCCGGCCGTCCTATTGGTTGTAACTCTTCCCCATTAATCGCTCCGCCCCCACCCCCGCCCCCCTCTACTCTGACGCGTGCTGGATTCCCTGCTCTTTATGGTCGCCGTGGTCACATATCGCTGAGTAATGGAACACACTCTTTCGGCACGAGCTACGGCCCCGACGTTCGCTGGGCTGGACTCTCTCTCTCTCTCTCTCTCTCTCTCTCTCTCTCTCTCTCTCTCTCTCTCTCTCTCTCTCTCTCTCTCTCTCTCTCTCTCTCTCTCTCTCTCCCCCTCTCTGCGCCGGTTCGTCTGTGTGTTTGCTGGCGTGCGTGCACCAAGGATGAGATGTACAAACAGAGAGGTGAACGTGAATGAGACAAAGGAGAGAGAGAGAGAGAGAGAGAGAGAGAGAGAGAGAGAGAGAGAGAGAGAGAGAGAGAGAGTAGGGGGGGGGGGGGGGGAATAGGGAGGACTTAGTGTGGGAGAGAGGGAGAGGAGGGATAGGGAGGACCGAGTTAGAGAGGGACAGAGAGAGGGTTGGGTGCGCTCGCTCAGGCCTGCCGCACTTTAAGTCAACACAAGGGGCTCATTATTTTGGCCGCTGTGCACCCGACGGCCCTGGTGGGGTGGGCCCGGTAGGCCGTACCGCACAGTCCATCGGATGATTTGTGAACGCCAACCGTGCGCACGCAGGTAAACAGCACGGCAAACTTTTCTAACTGGGAAGTGGGGGAGAGAAACGCCCCTCCGGTCCGCCATCGCCATCGCCTTGTATCGACGGCAATTGTGGGAACTTGGAGAGCCGGAGCGGTCGGTGGGCGTCCGGGCGGCCTCCGGGCGGCCTCCGGGCGGCCTCCGGGAAGCCTTCGTGCAGCTGACTGCGGCCCACACTGCAAGTCGTATTGTCCGCGTCAACCCTGTACCGGATATGCACACCGGTGCAAAATGGTAGTTGACTTAGTTTCGTTGATGCAAAAGAAACACACACACACACACACACACACAAAATAAAATATTTGCCCTAAGTGCGAATCTTTTGTGTGTGTGTGTGTGTGTGTGTGTGTGTGTGGTACTGCTGACTACCGCGTGTGTGCTGCGTACGGAGACGGTTTCACAACAAATATTTTCTGTCTTAAACAAGGCCAGCGCGACGCTGTGTGTGCGTGAGGGAAGTGGGTCGTGTGTGCGCGTGTGTGTGTGTGTGTGTGTGTGTGTGTGTGTGTGTGTGTTTACGGGACTTGGTGGGGTGGGGGCGGAGGAGTATCTAAGCATCTAAGCCCCTCCTTTAGCAAATTACAACCGAACCCTCTGCCCGGCGTTTACGCCTGGGGTGGGGCTACGTGCACAAGCCAACCCCTCAAGCCTCACCCTCCCCCTTCTCCCCCCCCCCCCCCACCTTTCCGCCGCGGGAGTGTTTGGTTCACTCCGATAATCTGCCAAGCCTTTATTCCAATATCGGACTTGGATTTGTTAACGGCTGTCGGGGATGCTACGGGGGCTGAGCCGCCAGCGCGTACAGACAAATAAAAACACGTGACGTAGCCTTCATAAGATTTTTTTTTGCAGTTTTGAATCCGTGCTCCCCTGCTGTTTCCTGATATGGATAGCCTTTTCTTTGTGGAACTCCCTTTTGTCCTTCACGCATCATCATCATCCTTTTTTTCTTTCTTTTTTTTTCTTTTCGAGAATAAGGACAGAAGACGCCGGAGTGACTGGGAGAGAGAGAGAGAGAGAGAGAGAGAGAGAGAGAGAGAGAGAGAGAGAGAGAGAGAGAGAGAGAGAGAGGCGTCTTTGACACACCTCTCATGCGGTGGGCGCAGGGCGTGTGCCCGTATATCTATATAACTTGTTCGCTCCCCGAGGTACAGCCCGGAGCGACGCGGAGAGGTCCTGGCAGGGCGGAGAGAGACAAACCGACCCCTCCGGCCTAATGCTGTTAGCGCGAAAGAAAGAGACGACTGCGGCCCTCTATCACGCTCGTGTAGGCAGGCCGGGGGACGGGCCGGGGGCGGGGGCGGGCCGGGGGGCGGGCCGGGGGCGGACAGCCTGGAACCAAGGCACGTGACGGCCCCGATCAATTTTTTTCAATCTGTCAATTTTTTTTAAAATCAAAATTGAAGATCTTGGTTGCAGCAGCACGAGCTTTACAGTTGTGACGATTTTTGTTTTTTTTTTCTCTAAATTTTCCATTTTTATTATTTTTATTTTAATCCTGTGATATCCTGTTGCAGTCGGACGTGATGGACATGGTGAGGACGCCGACCAAGCTGGCGCAGCAGCTGACGCACATCGAGCTGGAGCGTCTGTCGCACATCGGGCCCGAGGAGTTCGTGCTGGCCTTCATGAAGGAGCGCGGCATCGGCTCGGACGGCGAGGACGGCGCCGTCACGGGCTCCAAGACGGGCGGCGGCAGCTACCGGAAGACCCGGTGCAAGGAGGCGTACGAGGACTGGTTCAGTCGGCTCAGCTATCTGGTGGCCACCGAGATCTGCAAGGTACCACACTAGAGTTTTCAAGGGAAACGACAAACGGGAAACGCCCAAAGAAGCCCCCCAAAAAGGGGGCCCGGGGGGGGGGGGGGCTAAGAGGAAACAACTTTTTTTTTTCGACCTTTTTGAATGCCTTCAAAACACTCTTCCACATCGGTGACTTAAAAACTTGCCATTACATTCGGGATTGGAGAACTGAGCCCGATTGGGCTGCGCGCCAGGATTTCCGAATTAAGGTCACATGCCCTTTTTGCGAACGAAAATGGGGAAGTAAGAGTGGCAGGCCCCGTCTCCCATCAGGAAAGACCACGTGACCCCATTTTCGAAATCTTGGCGCCGAGCCGACTGAGTCCAGACTCCGGTCTCGAATCTGTCGCCTTCAGTTCACAGGGCTCGACCCGGGGACAGAGGTTCGCGAGCGAAGCGCGCAAATCTGTTGAATCACTGTACCCGTTTTGGTCTCCGCTGGTCTCGCTTACGGCGCAGCCGGGGGCGCAGCCTCGGCCTCCGGTGGGGTGCGGTCGCAGTGCTGCTTTAGACTCGCTGACAGCTGCCATGTGGGCTGATGATCGAAGAGGAGTGGGGGGAGGCCCTGGGGAAATAAGTCCTGGCTGCGTCATGTGGTCACGTGCAGCCCGCGGGGACGCCCCCAGCCGGACCTAGCCGGACTCACAAGAAGTGACACACGATGTGGGGGGTCGGTGCGGACGTCTGCGGAGGGGGGATCAGGCGGGGCGATATTTCATCGGTTTACCAAATCGGTCCCAGTTTATGCCGCGCCCGGGTGCCGTATCCGGTCCGTGCGGCTCCAGGCGGCTCCAGGCGGCTCCAGGCGGCTCCAGGCGGCTCCAGGCGGCTGGAGCTGGAGCCTGGCAGGCGGCAGGGCCTCGGGGCACAGTGCGCACACGGGGTCGCGTGCTTGTGCCCCCACCGCCGGGCTCTGCTCTGCAAGCACACGGAGGGAGCGAAAGAGGGAGAGAGATAAAAAGGGCAAAGAGGGGCGTGGAGGGGTCAACAAACACCCCCGCCTTTTCTCTCTATCTCCCCCACCCTTTTCTCTCTCTCTCGCGCGCACGTTTTATTATTTATTCTTGTGTTGGGTTGACACGACGGTTCGCTAAGCTGCGCTCCGCCGGCTGCCCCTGGGCCGCCCTTTGGTGCCGTGAGGCCGTGAGGACCACGCTTGGGTGGTGCGGGGCGGGGCGGGGCGGGGCGGGGCGGGGCGGGGCCAGTAAACGCCTCTGTAGACTGACGCGGTGCTTTTCTGTTTCACTCCCAGCACTCGAAGAAGAAGCAGAGGCTCCGGGTGCTGGACTTCTGGGTGCAGACGGCGCGCGAGTGCTACAACATCGGCAACTTCAACTCCCTCATGGCCATCAACGCCGGCCTCAGCCTGGCGCCCGTCGCGCGCCTCCGGAAGACGGTGAGTCCTCGGCGTAAGAGCGCCTGCAAGTAGGAGGGTAGGCAAGCCCGCCCGGCACTGCGGCCCGACAGGACAGCCTACCCCGCAGGCGGCCGCGCCCGGCCGGGCAGGGGCAGGGCCAGGCCAGGGCAGCACTGCATCATGTCGGCTGCGCTGGCTGCGCTGGCTGCGCTGGCTGCCGGCGGCAACAGGCTAGCAGGCCCAACGACGCCCCAGGGACAGATTAGCTCCACAGCGCCACGGCCGCGAGCCGAGATCAGCAGCGCCAGCACCATGTTTATGGGAACAGCCGTTATACAGCTGTGTCTCTGCTGCCCCTTCCTGCTATTTCAGTTTAAGCCCTGGTTCTCTCTCTCTCTCTCTCTCTCTCTCTCTCTCTCTCTCTCTCTCTCTCTCTCTCTCTCTCTCTCTCTCTCTCTCTCTCTCTCTCTCTCTCTCTCTCTCTCTCTCTCTCTCTCTCTCTCTCTCTCTCTCTCTCTCTCTCTCTCTCTCTCTCTCTCTCTCTCTCTCTCTCTCTCTCTCTCTCTCTCTCTCTCTCTCTCTCTCTCTCTCTCTCTCTCTCTCTCTCTCTCTCTCTCTCTCTCTCTCTCTCTCTCTCTCTCTCTCTCTCTCTCTCTCTCTCTCTCTCTCTCTCTCTCTCTCTCTCTCTCTCTCTCTCTCTCTCTCTCTCTCTCTCTCTCTCTCTCTCTCTCTCTCTCTCTCTCTCTCTCTCTCTCTCTCTCTCTCTCTCTCTCTCTCTCTCTCTCTCTCTCTCTCTCTCTCTCTCTCTCTCGCTCGCTCGCTCTCCCCTCTCTCTCCCTCTCTCTCGCTCCAAAGTGACCGCGCTCGCGTGCTTGTTGCAGTGGTCCAAGGTGCACTGCGTCAAGTGCTTCACGGTGCTGCAGAACCTGATGAGCATGAGCGACAACTACAAGAGCTACCGCTCCACGCTGGCCGCCGCCATCAAGCACTCGCGCCAGCAGAACGTAGCCGCCCAGGTACCCGGCGCGCACCCACCCCAGGACGCCTCCAACGACTACATCGTCGTTCCCTTCTTCTACCTGCTCGTCAAGGACCTGCACTTCCTCAACGTCGGCTGCGCAGACAAGTAGACTTTCTGGCTTGACAGCCCTCTATATATCTTGTTATAAAATTATTATATATTTAATTATTATATATTTAATTATCATATATTTAAAGAAAAAAAGCCCTGGCATAGTCAGGATGCACGCTGACTGGACTTACGTGACGACCTGGTCTTGCAGGTTGCCCAACGGCCACATCAACTTCGAGAAGTTCTGGCAGCTGGCGAAGCAGGTGACGGAGTTCATCGCCTGGAAGCAGGCCGTGTGCCCGTTCCCCAAGAACACGGATGTCATCATGTACCTGCAGACGAGTCCGCTCCTCACAGACAACGGTACGCCACGCCTGGCCACTTCTGGCCACGCCGCCGCGTTTCTGTGACTCAAAATTGCTCTGTTCAGGTCGGCACTCATCCCTCTTCTTAATTCTGTGTTCACAGCTCTAGCACTAGCATCCTTCGAGTGCGAAGCTGCCGACAATGGGCCTGAGAAGGACCATTACAAGTCTTTGAAAGAGAAGAAAAACTGAAGAAAATTAGATTTCTTAAATGGAATATGTTGCTGCAGTGTTTTTAAATGATTGTTTTGCACATCATGGATGAACCATCGTGCAGAAGGTGGTGTGTCTCAATTTAAAAGCTGATTTGTGACTGAATGAATTGTGTGTATTGTGTATGACTTTCATCAACAATCGTTGAGGTGCTACGTTTTTCTGATGCTGATGATGGCATTGATGCGTTGACCTAGCAGTGCGTAAGATTTAATTTTTTGATTTGCATTTTTAAAATTATGCAATCAGTGTTATGTTTTATTTAATCACTATGTGTGAATATGTACAGCAGCTTCTATTTGTTGCATCATGCTTTTTACTAAAGAGATGATCAGACAGAATAGGATGACTGTTAATTTTTAAAGCATAATATGAGGAAAATGAAATGTGTTTTCTTGCACAACACAAACCTCTGAACCTCTCATGGTTTGTATAGACACCTCAATATCAAATTGGTGGAGCATGTTGTGACATGCTGATACAGTATCTTTCCAGATAAATCCCGTTCCTTGTGATATGTAGAATTTCTCAAGACAGTGCTATGGAAGGTCAGACTATATTCACTTTGGTTTCCATCTAGCTCTGTTTAAAGAACTGTGGAGTCATTCATTGTGACAGACTTTATTTACATTAACACTTCTTTCTAGAAGTCACCATGTGTCCATTTTCTTACATTGGAAGTGAGAAATCTATTTCAGACTCTAGCCGTAACATATATAATAAATTATTATTATGTAATAACCAACTCTATACTGTAAATGTAAGAATGTAACAGTCATCTTTATGTTCCTTTTAATAACTTAATTTTGTTCTTGAAGGTGACCATTAATGGGGAGCTCCAGGATTTGTAGGTACCATTCAGCTGTTTTGTCCCTTCTGGAGAATAATGCCACTTCCATGGCTCATAGAGACTAGTTTCATGCTCATGGTAATGCCTTGAGGAAGAATGCATTATGTTTCTTCCATATTCTCAAATCTCCTAGTTATGGTGCCCGCAGTGTATTACCAAATTCTAGATCACTATTTATAAACGTAAATTCCTTCAAAATTGGCAAAGTAGTCAATTTGAAAGTTAAAAGTTCGGCAAGAATACCAATATGGTGGTTATTTATTTGCTTTGTTCAGATGCTCGGACTTGGGCCTTAGAGTGTGTCAGTGTCTAATGCAGCTTGCTACACTGGTATTTTGGTATTTTAAGGCTATTGTAGAGAAAGAAACTTAGTGCATTGTAGAATGCTAATGGCTCTAGTCAATTTTATGCGCCTTCATTGTGATAGTAAACATTATAACACATGTTGTGTACTCAGTGCTTAATTTAACAACCTACTTCAAATTCAGGTCATGTATTTATATTTATTTATGTCTGCTTTAAAATTTTTCTTTGTTATTTGTTTTGAATAGAGTTGTTTTTATTTCTGTCGCACATATGTAATAGTATTACCTTCAAGGAGTATTTTTAAACAAATGTTGGTTGTGAGCTGTACGTATTCGAGTCATCTCTGATTATACCAGGTGTCATGCGTCAGCCGTGCCAAGGCAAAGGTAGGCAGGCCCGCAACCCACTAGCCCCATCTTTTTCTCTCTCACCGTCCTGGCCGAGACAGAAAGAGACGGAGCTAGTGCACTGTGGGCTTGCCTACCTTTACCTTGGCACGGCTGGCGTGGGATACCTATCACTTTATCAACCAGTGCCACTAACTGAAACTCATCATGTTGCACATGCAGAATGTTATTCTTTCGAATTATCAAAATTTCATCATAAAAACGTCTATATTTTTGGTGTTTTGGTCATGTCTTTTGCTTTAAAAATTTTCCTTGAATCTGAAAGTAATTTCTGTTACCAACGGTTTCCACAAGTAACATTTTGATGGGTGTGTTCTATTTGATTTATGGCAAGTGAAATTTTTTAAGTGGTAGTAGTGGTGAATTTAACTGCAACTTTTCCTTTTTTTACCAGTGTTTTCTCCATTCCCAGTAATGCTTTATTGCAAACATAAATACTATCATCAACTTTATATTGTGTGCTTAGACATTAATGATACTTATACTTTTATCTGTGTTCTATTATGTCAATCACTTACAATTCTTCTGTATCGTTTATTGACAAATGTTTCTATCTGTGAATGGCAAATTTGCATTTCTTTAATTAATTTAGTTTACTTCACACTGCACCATTTACTGAGCTCTTGTATGCTGTTCATTCTGTATCAATAATTGCACTGTCCTTTAAAAAGGATCAGCTACATTCCTTGAAAATATTTTGGTCCTGTGTGATTGTGCAGCAGCAGAGGTAGATCTCGTTTCTGCATCTAGAAATGTAGACTGAATTCCATTCCTTTATAAAGTCTCAGCACTAAAATCATGCCTACTAAAACCCCTACAAATCATCATGTGCATTTGCTTTTGCTTTGTTGTTTTTGAGCTGCCTGCCACCTAACGAGCAAGAAATTGTCATGTCTGGCATTATTTTGATAGCTTGTTTGACTGAATTATTTGGGTGGGTATGTAACATTCCATTGAGACGTATTGAACCCAGCCAAGTATTACAGAAACTGTGCCAATAATTGCCACCTGTTGTCAGATTGCAGTATCCTTGTCACTGTATGTCTTTCTGCTAGCCACTTAGAATTTTTTCCAGATAGAAAATCACCCTTTTCTTTGTCTTTTCCAAATCTGTCAAAGCAAACAAATATCCTGAGTGTGTAAGAGTTTCCACATCTGGGTGAAAATCAGAGCAGATAGGAAAAGTTTGTCATCATACATTACAAGTGTTTTGGAAATGTTTAAGCAAGATAAAAGTGCTTTGATTTGCTTTGTTTTTACAGATTTGAATAGAAAAAAAATGTATGGTGGAAGTATTGCATGATATTTTGACCAGAGAAGTGGGAAGGTCTGCATAGACATGAGACTGGGTTGATAAGGATAAACTGTGGCCTACGAGGGCCAAAAGGTTAATTAATCATAGTGGATTTGAAGAAATTTGATGTAAGTTAACATTAAAAAGTCACATCAGAAATATTTCATAAGTCTCACATACTCTTAGTTTTAAGCTATTCTGTATTCTAGTCATTTATTTTTGTACCTATTGGTTTAAATGAATATTTTAAACATTCTGCAATTATATACCCCAGTTTATCAAATTGCTGCTTGTAATCAGTGGACAGACTGCAGATGCAAGGGATGGTGTGTGATTCTTATGGTCACTCCAGAACTGATTAAATTTGAACTGATTGTAGATCAACAGTTTCTTCCTCTGACAATAGTAAATGTCGAACATTCCATTTTCCTTGTAATTTCTGAAAGAAGGCAATGCTTCTATGTCAGTATTTTGACCTGTACTTACTGAAATGCTTTCTGGTAGTGTGACACCATTCAGAGAGATATCAACTTCCTTTTAAGTATTATAATTGTGAATGATTATATACTTCTCATTCCTACTCTCAATTGTGAACTCAATTGGAAATCATTATAATCACCCAAGAAAGGTTCTCATTTGTTTTCTTCTTTTAATTGTGACCTTGACCCAGCCTTGCCAGATCTCTACTACATAAAGGTGTTACAAATTCTTCAATTATGCATAGTTACCAGAATTATGTGACATAGGAACCCCTTAAAAATAATTGAAATACCGAACAGTTGTATTCCAAATTTCATACAATGTTCTAGTGTGAGGTAAGGCTTAAATTACAATGAAAATTACAAAAAGACCGAGCCTACTCTCAAGTTTTGGAAACTAAAACCTTCTTTTATCACGTAAGTTTCGGTCATAGTAAAATCGGCATAAAAAATAATGTTTCATTTGTGTTTTATGAAAAATGTTGATTTGAACTTTGCACTAATAACAAATATGAGATGATTATGTCACTATATTTGAATTTTGACTACCAAACCTTTTTATGTTCTAATATGGAGAAATGATTATTGATGTTGTCAATGTTTAGTACTTAGATATGTGTGTTTTAAGATGTTCAGACTCTTAATTTAACCAAAGGGAGTTTGTAGTTGAGTTCCACTGTCATAGAGTATTACACTTGTAGAAAGGCAAATTTAAATTGGTTCCTGTTCCATCTCATTTCTTGCCTTTCTAAGTACTGTCTCTGTCTCTTTGTTAAGCTAAATGTATGCGTATGAAACCATGTGACTTGCTTCATTGTCATTGCTGACAATTTACATGTGTAAAATAAAATTTTGAAAATGTAACCATATGTTACCCTTTGTTTTGTTTTTTCACCTTCACTGCATAACCCGTGTGGAACAAAGAGGCTACCATTTGTCTCTCAATCACTCATTCGAAAAACACGAAAGCTTCATTGTTCACTGCAATTCAAACTTCACCCCGCCCAGCCAAATGTGCGGGAGAAAGCCTTGAGCCGACCCTGTTCCTTCCCCAGTAAGTTCCCAGCACAAGTTTAAGACTGGATACCTCGAGCACCTCCCCCTCCCCTGGCCTCCCCTCGGGCACCCACCGCGAACCGCATTCCAGTAGTGCATCTATCTATCTGTCGTGATTAGGTTGCCCTCGGCAGAGTCTGAGGGAGGCATTGATGGCTCCACGAACCTCAGCCTCAGCTCGGGGCAGAAGGCAAGGACAGGGACCAGGGGGCAGCAGGGGGCAGGGGCAGGGGGCAGCAGGGGCAGGCCGGCAGAACCGATGGCATGTAGTCCCCGCACTCAGACCCAGAGACGTATGGGATTCCTGAATCCTGCCGCCAAGATTTGCTGTCTCGCTCGCACTCGCTGGTCATCGGGTGGGAGATGGGAGGAATTCTGTGTCCGCGCGGGCGGCGCGGGGCGGGTCGGGCCGGGGCGCCCACATGCCGCCCGTCTCACTCGCGCTTCCCTGCGCCGTGCTGCGCCGGCCGGTGCCGGTGCCGGTGCCGCTGCGACAGGGTGCGACAGGGAAGGCAGTGCCATGGCAGAGGCAGAGCCCAGTCCACTCGGACGCAGCCTTTCGGATTCCCTCCCCTCCCCTCTTCCCGCTAGGCGCGCCTGCGCCTGCATTCCCTCTTTTCCTACCGAGCGAGTTTCGAGTCGGTTGAACATCGCCGAGTCGAGTCGAGCCGAGCGTATCCGATCCGAGCCAAACTTGTTGAGTTGAGATGGTTGAGGCTACGGGGGGTGGGGGTGGGGGGGGTGGGGAGGCGCCGTCTGTGGCCGGGCCGGACAGCGGTGAGGCTGCAGTCGCAGTCCCAGTCCCAGCTTAGCAAGTCTCCCCTGGTCTCCCCCGCCCCGGCCTCACCGGCCTCGCCTTGTCTCCGTACCGAGTCGCCGTGGTCCCGACGCCACACTCGCGGCCCGGGGTCGCGTCTGGTCCGGGGCCTGGCCGGGTTGGGCCCCCGTGCAGCCTGCAGCGCCAGCGCAGCGCATGCAGCGATACTCCTTTCGTTCTGGCGGCGCTACCCCGCCCTCGCGCTCGCGACCGCGGGCCCCGCGCCCCCCTGGATCCGCCCCTGTCGTACCCCGCCCCCTCCCGCACCTGCAGCGGCCGGGCACGGCCGGGTCCCCTTCGGCAGTCTCGTCTCGGCTCGGCTCCCCGCTCGGCTGCGCTCGGCTCGGCTCGGCCCGCCCCGGCTCGGCTCGGCCCCACTGCTGTACGGGCTTGGGCTAGTCCCCCGTCGATCCCGATCCCGAGCTCGGCTCGTCAATGGTAATGAGCTTTCAAAATGGCGGAGGAGTGAGGCCGTGTGTGCGAGTCGCTGCGGCAACGGATGGATTTTCGTCGTGAAATATGCCAAGGAAAAGAAATGGCGAGATACCGCTGCCTGAAGGATGGGATTTTGCCCGCGACTACGACGGCAAAGTGTATTTCATCGACCACCAGAACAAGAAGACGACGTGGATCGACCCTCGGGACAGGTAAGCAGTGCACTGTAAGGCCATGGCAGGCCAGGCCCCGCAGCCACAGGCTCAGCCTGGGCGACATTCCAATGGCATTTTGACATGTTTCCGCCTGGATCCGCTGGCCCCGTGCCTCTCAGCGGCTCGCTCTTTTTTTCCGCGATTTTTCCGTCAAGCCTGTCGCGAAATAGGTGCGAAAACAGCCCGGGCAAGGCATTTGGGAGAGCTGTTTTTGTGGAGCGACGGTGCTGCCATCTGCTTGAAAACACGCGATGTTGTTATGTGTACTTATCACAAATACGGTGTTGCGTGCAAAGCGTATCTGTTGGCGTTCTCTTCACGGAGTTTGTAGAGATTCGGGGACGGCAGCGGCGAGGACCGCGAGCCGTTGGCGTCCCTTTTTTGACCGGACAATTTAAAATGTAGAATTGTCAACGGCCCAGCCATGCGGCATCTGTATGTTCTGTTATTTACAAGCAACCCAGTATAAGATCTGTGATCTCCCACACCCAATGGAATGCCCTCCTTTTTGTTTCAAATAAATCATATGATACATTCAAACAAACCATGCGCCTGTAGAAAAAAGTTATGGTTTGGTACAACACATTAAAAAATACCAGTGATGAATGTGTTTCTTCACTAGCTCCAACTAACTTTTGTCTTATTGCTAATAATTTTACTTCTTGCATTGATAAATCATGTGGCCAATGCAAATATCGCTTTTAAGACACAACTCTGCTCTTCTGTCATGGCAAGAAGTTAATTAAAAATCAAGTGATACAACAATTAATTCTATAACAAGATGCTTTTACCTACATAGAACTGTAGCAGATGCTTCTTTTACTCCTCAAAACTGTAATAATTTTCCTGGCCATTAGTTAATATCCATCACATTTAATAATCTGCATGTTGTATGTTGGTAGATTCCTCCCAAATGCAATGTTTGCTCCATTTTCATGCTGTTTGTTACCCTCTAACACCCTTTCTTGCTGTACACCGATTGGTTGCTGTCACACGTTTATGATTTTTGTGTGGTATGTTTATGTAGACTGATGTCTAATGATTGATTGTCTCCCCATTTTGTTGTAGGATTACAAAGCCGCAGACATTTGCGGACTGCATTGGCAACGAGTTGCCATTAGGCTGGGAAGAGTCGTATGATAACCAGATAGGAGTTTACTATATCAACCATGTCAACCGTGAGTTCATGCAATTTATTTTATTTTTGTCATTAATGTGTATGGATGGATGGTTATGTATTGAATGATCACCTTGCTCACAATGTAAATGACATTCACTGATGTGTGTGGAAAGTGAGCATCGCTATGCAACCTGCTTTGTTCTGAACCTTTTTTTTCATCGCATGCTTTTCTGTGTACGTTATAAGTTAACTCTTTGATTTGAAGCTGAAGGATTGGTTCTGTTTTTAACCTGTCTTTGACTGCTGTTATGTGATCAGAATTGTTTCCGCGCGCGTGTGGAGGGGGGGGGGCATGTCATACAGGCCTGCCAGTGATTGACGCATTGCACCCCGCGTTCACAGGCCAGTGCGTCCTGACGTGCATAATCCGCGTTTCCAGACCACGTGATGGGTGCCGGTGTGTTGGCTGTGTCGTCTCCAGTGACATTAGGCCCAACGGGAGGGTGGGCGGCAGGGCCCCGACCCCGGCCTAACCTTCCGGCGCCCCAGAACGCTGCAGGCGGGCCGCGGCAGGCCAGCCAGGCCAGCCGTTGTAGGGCACAGGGGCGGCGGGGACCGCCTTAAGTTTCCTATGGGGCACCTATGGGGTTCCTATGGGCTCCTGCAGGGTCTGCCGCCCGGCGTGGGGTCTCACTTCCTCCCCCACCACCCAGGGCTGGGACTTCCCTTCTCGCCGGCGCCCCTGCTGACCCAAGAGGGGGGGGGGGGGTCTGTCTCTAGGAGGTGGATTGGTGTGCCCTTTTTCCTGAGGGGCGACTAAAGTCTAGTGTGTAATTGGATTTGAATTAGCGACCGCAGCTGCCCCTATCGGTACACATCGCTTGGCGGAGCTCTGGCGGCCGGTGTCCGGTCCCGGTGGTCCGCGCCTGAGGTCCTCGGGCACTGCCTTAGTGTTCTGCATCGGGCGGACATGGCACGGCAGGGCTATGACCGATACTCACTAGGTTCTTACGATTAGACAGAGACAGAAGATTTCGGCTATGGACCGAGCCAAGCCCGGCTATGCCCGCCCGATGCACAACACTACACTACCCCCGGGGCCGTGGTGGCCCGGCGGGCCTGGCTGCTTTTGGCGGTGTCAATTGCACCCGCGACGAGCAGACGGTGACGGGACGGGCGCCGCCGATTGCCGGGTCGATGGACCGGGGCCGGGGCCTGGTCTGCACTAACCAAGTGGTACTGCTGCAACAGTGTGGCGCGTGCGGCCGCCGGCCATGGGCCCGCCCTGTCCGCCCCCGCGGCCCCAACCCCTGCGGCCCCACGGCCCCAACCCCCACGGCCCCAACCCCCACGGCCCCACCCCCTGCAGTCCTGACATGCCCTCCGGACTGACGCGCTGACGCAGCCGCGGCACAGTCCTGCGCACAACGACTTGCCGAATAAGGAAGCTGTCGCTCCTCAGCAGTCCCTGTGGCCGGGGCGGGGCGGCCGGCGACGGGCCGGACTGTGCCGAGCGAACTGCCATCGGGACGGGGGTCTTCTGGGTCTGGTGGGGGCTCGTGTTGCTTATTTTCTGGGGATACTTACGTATTGCATGGTTGTGTCGCGTGTGTGTGTGTGTGTGTGTGTGTGTGTGTGTGTGTGTGTGTGTGTGTGTGTGTGTTGCATGCTTGTGTGACCGAGTCAGCGTGGTGGTCCAAAGCTTTCGTTACCATTTCCTCATCCCCTCCGCCGTGCTTTTGTTGCAGAGTGTACCCAGCTGGAGGACCCGCGCCTGGAGTGGAGGGCGATCCAGGAGGCCATGCTCCGCGACTACCTGCAGACGGCACAGGACGTTCTGGAGGTGAGTGTACTTAGCGTAGGGCCGGACAAGGTCAAGGACAGTGCAGCGCTGCAGTGCTCTGTGCACATTGTGCTGGACACCTTGTGCCGCACTGCGGGCTGGGAGCAGTGTTCTCGAGCGGGCGCCATCTCCGTCACTCCCACGCCGGCCTTATGAGAAGAGAGAGAGGGACAGATGTCTGTTCGCCGCCCGATTGAGAACGATGACCGGAAGTGGACCAGCTTTGTGTTTTGGCGGCGTGTCGGCGTGTTTTCAGACTTTTTGATTTGTTCCCAAATAACGGAGATGGGTGGTCGGTGTGCGCTGCGAGCGGTAGGGTTAGTGTCGGAGTCAGTCGGGGCGGGGCCCTCCCTGGGGACGGAGACGGGGACGGCAGCCCGAACCAATTTCCCCCACCCCTCCTGCAAAAATTTGTGGAGCCACCGCGGCCGTCGCAGCTACCGCAGCAGCAGGCAACAGCAGCAGCAGCAACAACCGCGCCACCGCATTCCTGCGAGAGAGAGAGAGAGAGAGAGAGAGAGAGAGAGAGAGAGAGAGAGAGAGAGAGAGAGAGAGAGAGATAAAGGGGGAAGAGAAGGGATTGTGGGAGGGAGAAAGGTAGGCATGGAGTGACTCGGGGTAGGGGTATGGAGAGAGAGAGAGCGAGCGAGCGAGCGCGTCTGGGGGTGACAGAGAGAGACTGAGTGCGACTGCGAGACAGACTGAGACTGGCAGGCCTGGTTGGTTGGCGGCGGCAGTCCGTGTAGTGGTGCGGCTGGAATGCAAGGAATCCCGCTGTACTCCCCCGTCCCCCCCCCCCCCCCCCGGGGTCCGCCACGCCCGCCTCCTGCCGGGGCCGCCGGACTGGCAGAGCTGGCAGCGCTCTGGTCTGCTGCTGGAATGCGCCTAGTGCGGCAGCAGGCAGTGCCGGAACCATCACATTCTCTCCCCCCTCTACCCACTCCCGGCGCGGCGCGGGCTGGGGCCGCTGGGGCGCTCTCCCTCCGCCCCTCTCCCGCCCGCTCACCAAACCCCACTTCTTCTCCTCCGCCGCATTTCGAAAAGCAAACGCAACCGAAACGGTGCACTATCTTCAGGGGAACTCAAATTTGGCGGCGAATTTTTCGTGTCATTTCGCCGCACTTGATAACACTCTCTCACCGCGCTCTTACCTCGGTGGTCGACTAACCATGCTGAAACGGCCTTTATAAATGACATGTCGCGGAGAACTTTGCTCTTGCTTCCGTTGTAAATGTTTGGGGAGGGAAGTGTGGGTCGATAGGCATCTGCCAAATGTTGCAGTTTACTCTGTTGCCGCCGTTTTGGCGCCTGTGCGGGTTGTGACCGCGTTGTGACCACGTTGTGACCACGCTGTGACCACGTTGTGACTACGTTGTGACCACGTTGTGACCACGTTGTGACACCCCCTTGGCTGTGTGCTGCATAGCCGCGCTGCGTTTGCATCGCCCCCCCGCCGCACCCTTGGTACGCCACTGGAATGCGTCAAAGCGCCGTGCCTGTCTGTCTGTCTCCGCTCGTTTCGTCTGTCTGCCCGTCTTTTCCGGATGAGGTTCTGCGAGCTGCGAGGGAGTGTGCCAAGGACCTCGAGGGGGGGGGGGGGGGGGGGTATAATTTGACGATGACATTTGGATCATGAGAAAATTTTCAGTCTAGTTTTTGGCGGTGCCAACCGTCCGATGTTGTTTGCTTTACGCAGGTGGGGTAGTTTGGACTGTTCAGAGTGTCCTATGCTCGCTGGGCACCTGCGGTGACCTCTAAGCTGTGGACCGAAGTGCTCTTTTTGCGGAGGCGGGCAGCTGCGGCAGCTGCGGCAGCTGCGGCAGCCTGGGGCGTGTCAGTCCTTGTGCAGTCGGGGCGGGGGCGTTGGGGCCGGGCTGGGCAGGCTGGGCCCCTGCATGTAGGCAATGCAGGGCGGTCGGGGCTCTAACCATTCTAGTATAGTACTTCGCGCCAGCCTTGGTTCGTCCTTGCCCCCCCCCCCCTTCTTCCCCCTCCCCTCTCCTTTCCCTCTTCGGGCTTCGGCCTTTGCTGTGTTCTCCCTCCCCACCTTTGCCCCCCTCCCCCTCAACCCTCCTCTCCCCTCCCCTCTCATGCCGTACGGACGGAACGAAACGAAAACGGAATCATGACGGAATCATCTCCCGCCGCAGGACCCCGGCACCCCGGCGGAGGAGGGGGTGGGGGGGCTAATCAAATCCATGGGCTAACTACCGTGGTGGGCCTACAGCCTGCAGAGGGGGGAAGGGGGGATGGGATGCTGCGGCTTTGGTATGCAGCGGGGAGGAGGGGGGGGGCACAGGGCCAGGCCATGCCGCCCGCCACACACCGGCCCGGCCAGGCCGTCCCGTCGGCCCGGCATCACGTTAGTTTGTAGACGGCTTGCCAGGGGACCCGGGACCCAGGCTAGGGCTTGCGGGCTGCGGGCCAGTGGCTGTGCGCCTCGGAAGGACCGGACCCAGCTCACGTGGAGGGAGAGAGGACGCGGCTCTTGTTGTCCGCCTCGACGTGGTCCTCGGCGTCCTCTCCCAGCCCCCCGGCTGCCCCCGGCTGCCCCCGGCTGCCTCCGGCTGCCCCCGGCTACCGTCTTCGCCATGGTGCCGTGGGCGCGAGTGTCTCCCGCGCGGACGCCGCCGCCCCCCGTTGTCCCCCGCCCCCAACCCTTCCCCCTGCGCCACCACCCCAGCTCCCGGAGCTGGCCCAGCTCGCCGTGCTATCAGTGTGAAATTGTAAGGGTCTGGTGCTGTCATCGCTGGATTATATTTATAGCATGTCAGGGGGGGGGGGGGGGGGGGGGGCTCTGAAATGTCACTGGATTTATTGCAAGAACTGTCGTTTTGATTGGTATAGAAACATGCTTTCTGCTATGTTTTTTTAAATTTTGTGTGCATTTCTTCTTCCTTGCAGGCAAAGAAAGAAATTTTTGATGTCAAGCAGCGGAGATTATACCTGGCCCAAGATGAGTACAACCACCTTAGCGAACAGCTCAACTACTCTCGGACAAGTCGTAAGTTTCAGGCCATCACAACCATTTCAAGGGTGATGTTAAAGAAAACAAACAGAATACAGCAATGGCTTGTGATTTGTTATAGTGTGCTCCAGCTCAAGCAGCGTCAGCACAAAATACGACCCTGATCTGCTGAAATCGGACGTTGCTCTGGCACAGAACCGTGTGTCAAGATTAAAACGCGAATTAGAACAGATTAGAGCAGAAGTTAACAGCACTCAGAGAGGAGTAGAAACTCTAGCATCGTAAGTTTCGTTTCCTATGATTCAAAGAATTGTAAGAATGATTGTATACTAACTGTATGAACACATTTCTTGCAGTGTGGAGCAAAAACTAAGCAGTACACAAGGAGCATGCTACAATATTCAAGAGGCTCAAGCCATAGTAGCTGAGTTACGCAACATCCAAAAATCTTTAATGAGTGGTGAAAAAGAAAAAGCAGAGCTTATGTTATCCTTGGCAAAACTCAAGGATGATTTAACAAGATTGCAGTTAAGCGAAAGTTCACCAGATGTCTCAACTTTAAGCCTTCCTAGTGAGAAACTGAGTACAGCAAGTCAAACCGACCTTTCTGGAGAGGTAAGGATGTGGGTTCTACATTGGCAGTTGTTTGTTACTTGTAGTTTCAGCTCAAACTAATTTATATTTGTCTATTGCAGTTGGTGCCCATGGGAACTCGGCTGGCAGAGATGGCACGAATGAGATTACAATATGATGAAGCTCGCAAGAGTATCCAACAAATTCAGCAAAAGCTGGCCGATCTAGAAGAGAAAGTTATCCCTGGTCAAGCTGAATCGGACCAGGATCGGCTTCTTCTTTTCCAAGAAAAAGAGCAATTATTACGAGAGCTCAGGTCTATCACACCTCGCACTCATGCCCTGACGCCACGTCAGATGTCAGAGATACAGCAAGAAATTGGTCGTGTCAAACAGGATCTGAATAATGCATTAGAGATGTCAAATCGTACAATAGCAGAAAGAGTGAGACTGCATGAGGAGAAGCAGCAATTGCTGCAAGAGCTACGAGATGTGCTGCGTGCAATGACATCGTTGGAATCCCAACTTAAGACATTGTCAGCAAGCACACTGTCTGTTTCCAGCAGCTCTAGCCTGGGGTCCCTCAGCACAACAAGTAGCAAGGGATCATTAAGCAGTGGACTGAGCTTCACTGACATATATGGTGGTCCTCAGTGTGTTGGTAGTAGTGCCAACGACAAGCCCATTAATATGGCAGATCTTCATAGGCGAGTGGAGCGATTGTTAAAGGAGTCGGGCTCTCCATCTCTTTCACCGAGATCTTCACTCGTGTCAGTGTCACCCCCTGTGTGTCTTGTGTACAACCCTGCCACTGGACCTCCACCAGCTTATGAGCAGGTGGAACGCCAGCAAAAGCAGCCCCAACTGCCCCAGCATGTGTCATACCAGCAACCACTTCAGCAACAAGCAGAAGACACTCTGCTTGCTCTAGATAGGACTCAATTAGAAACTCGCCTCGCTGAATTGAGATTAAATCAGGCTGGTGTGAATGATTATGTAAACTGTGTGGTGAACTCTCAAGTGCCGGATCATGTCGAGGTGCGATCCACATCCGGCTTGCGCCGCCCCGGGTCTAGCACTAGCCTTGCCCCAATGGATCCACCTCTCTCCCCCATATCAGAAACCCCCACATCTTCTGGGACCAATACTCGGTCAGTGTCAGCTGCTGTCAGTGACGAGTCTGTCGCGGGCGATTCTGGTGTGTTTGAGGCTTCCCACAAAAAGTTGCAGGGACCAGCAGGAATGGTTCTCTGTGACATGAACTTGGAAACAGCTCAAGTTCAAATCAAGTTAAGGTAAGTTGGGTTTGTTTTGTTTATTGCCAAAATAATTATCAGTAGGGCACAAGCTTTGAAATTACTGTATTTGGTTTGGCTTCAAGGTTCTTCAACTATTACTCATCCTTTTGGCAGTCTTGTTCATATAGCAAATGTATGTGTATTGCAGGTACTCTCTTTGTGATAGTCTACTCCATGTTGGCATTGAAAGAGCCCGAAATCTGGCTGCTCTTTCTATTCCAGAGAATTGTTTTGTGTGAGTGATCCACTTCTTTTAGAATCAGATGTTTTTTAATTGGCTTCCCCATATCTGTGTTAGTTTAAACATTTAATGACTTGCTTCTTTTTTTTTATTTTATCCAGACATATAAAAGCTGCACTTCTTCCATCCTCCTCTTCAGCTCCTCTTGCCTGCTGTACAAAGCCTGTGGCAGATTTAAGGAAGCCAACTTTTGGAGAAAACTTTCCTTTGTCTGTACCTCTTGGCAAGTTATGTGCCAAGACACTTCAAGTCCATGTTTGGTGTGCTTCCAACTTCCATCCTGAGGAGTGTTTGGTGAGCCCACATTTCTCAGTGCACCTTGTCTTCTAATTGTAGTTCCATTTTCCTAACATGTGAATTTTTCTTATTCCAGGGTTGTGCTCAAGTCAGTCTAGCAGACTTCAACCCTGACACAGTATCAGTAAAATGGTACAATATTCTCAGTTTCCGATTTATGTCACCAAGCAATTTAAATATCCCATCTACAAGCAACATGACAGCAATCTCAAGTACACCTGTCTTAGGAGCAGTAACTGAACATTCTCAGCAAAAGGAAGAAAGTTCAGATGAGTCGACTATAATTTCTAGCCAGACATCCACACTTACAAGAAGTCAGGGTGAGTAAATGCACTGTTGTTTGCATAAATGAAGAACTTCAGTAAACAGACATGGTTCAATACATGAGCCATTCTGATTTGTTTGTGACTTGGGCCTCAAGTTGGTTGATACATTACAGCGTGCTTTCTTGTCATATAGGTAATCCAACAGTGTGTACAAGGTTAGATGAACTTGCGGCCTGCCTCCGCAGCCAAGAGGAAGAATTGGAAGATGAAGAATGTGATGATATTGTAGAAGATGATAGATTAGATCTTCAGATCCCTGAAGAGACTCTTGATCAAGTCGCTGAGGTTGATACAGAGGATAAAGAAACTAATACTGAATGTGTGTTCTTGCCAGAGAAGGGCACTAAACACAGAGAAGACTCCAGTAGAGCGGCAATGGTGATCAAACGCTCACAAACATTTTCACCCAGTGCTGCTGTAACCAAATCTCAATATGTATGCCGCGTAAGTATTTGATGTGCTGCTCTGCTACTACTCATCTGACATTATACTCTAATTATTCTGCCAGAACTTAAGTAGAATTGGATGTACAATTACCCCTTTTCTTTCTCTCTTTATCCCAGTTAAACCGCAGTGATAGTGACAGTGCAATGCCATTGTATAGAAGACCAAGTTGTTCGAGTGGCCTGAGTAGGCCATTCCAGAGGAACTCAGTCGAGCGGCGATCGCTGCGGTGGAGGAGATCCCCATCATCGTGTTCAACATTATCTGCATCAGGCCATTCTTCAGGTCACCATGACCGCAGTCAAAGCTCTCATACCGCAGCTCCCCGTACTTCACTGGATTTGGAGTTGGACTTGCGAGCACAACATACCCGATTGGAGACCCTTCAAGACGAGCTCACTCGTCTGAGAATGCTGAAAACTCAGCTGGAAGAAGCTCGCTCTCGAGGAGACAGTGAGCTGGCAGCCTGGGTTTTGGAAGACAAGCAGTTCCAAAACCTTATTGCTCAGGTAATTACTGTTCACAAATCACTATCAAATGGCTTTTACATATTTTTTGATCTATGTAACATAAACTAATTAAGATAATCACCTAATTTTGTATGTAGTATGACATTGTGGTTTCCAGATTTTGGAAAACTGCTGTTTGCTGTAACACTATAGAAAATAATGCTGATTTCTTTTATCTGTAGGCTGAATTGGGCAAAAGTGGCAAGAACCAAGATGAAAGAAAGGTAGAGAAACTCCTGCATAAGACCAACAAAGAAATATACAAGTTACGCAAGAGTAAAGCTGGTGTAGGTCGTCCTGATGTCATTTCATTCAAGTAAGTTGCATTCCTAATATGCCATTCTAATTGGCGTCTCAGTAAAATAGCTAGATGCTAATAAAGTCTTATTTTCCCCCCTCCCTGTAGACAAAAGATGGCATTCTTCACTCGTGTCAACCTTACTGTGCCCATGCTACCACCTGGAGATGGCAGTCTTCATGCCGATGACTTGGATGAAAGCCGGTCCGAAAGCAGTACCTTAAAAAGGGGCACATCGCTGGGGGCTGATGAAGAGGAGGAAGAGGAAGATGAGGAGGAGGAAGAGGAGGGTGAAGAAGAAGTAGATGGAGCAGAGCAAGCCGTGGGTGGATGTGATTGTGATCAGGCAACTGAGAGGCAAGTGGAAGGCCAAGAAAGCAAAGACCCTGCAGAAGGAGAGCGGTTCGACTATGTTGTGGACCGGGTGTTTGGAGTTGAAGTATGAACTTGTGGTCTTCTCTGTGATGTGGTGTCTGTGTAAGTTACTGTAACCAGTGCTTTCCGGATTGCTCAAATGTTGCAGAGAGCACTGTTTGGCATTGGGCTGCTGTAGTGGGCTATCGACAAAATGAGATCAATATTTTATATTTATTTTTGTCAACTATGGGACAAGCACTTTCCATTTCTGTTTTTGTTCTATTCTGCAAGTTTACATTTTTGTAGCTCTTTATTGTTTTAGATTTTTCAGTGTCTAAATCTTTCAGCAGTTTTAAAGCTACTTGGTGAATGAGTTGATAATTTTATCAACAGATTTTCATCACATTTGTCAGTCATGTATAAGGCGTATACTCTGAAGACCTAGTCTGGACCTTGTAATGGCTATATGGATATACACTAAGTACGATGTGCTTTACTTAGAGTTCATATTTGCTGTGTTCATTAAACAAAGATATTCATGATTATTTGTCCTATCATAGGTTTACAGAGATTTGGTACCTTTCTTTCTGCGGAACTTGACATATTCCACTCTTTTGTTAACTTGTGGTTATTATTTTGTTTGAAGGAATTTGCTTTTTGATCTAGTTTTCAATATCAGACCTTTTGCTGTTGACTGTCTGTGGCCCATTGTTTATTGTGATAGAAAGTTGTTTAGTGATTTTTCAGTGTGCAAGTACATGACTTAAATCATAATCTAAAACAAGATAAACTCTGGTGCTATATTCATCTTCCACTTTTAAATGTTATATTTTTTATAAAGTTTTAGGCTAAATCTATTAATACAGATTGGATTTTATTTGTGTACTCTATTGGTTATGTAATGTTAATCTTGTATTCTAAAAAAGACAGTCAGGAAAGTTTATTTATGTGTAAATAATAGGATACTGCACTATTGTTTTGATAGCTGTTCTGTGCTTCCAGTTCAAAGTTCTGACAATTGTCATGGGTACCTCATTAGACGTTGGATGATTTGAGTTGGCCAATCAAGTATCTCTTAAGCTTGTTTAGCTAATTGGTGTGGGCTGCCAGAAAGTGGCTTACCCCTTCAGCTTTCTATGGTGCTATTTCCCCCACCGATATTAATTACCTTTAATGTCCTCCTACAACTTTTACATGCAGCTTGTGTTGCATTGCGTGCTATCACCGTCATTGTAAGCTCAATTTTTCATGCAATCTTCGCCCATTAAAGTGTTCACTATTTCATTTCTACTGTAACAAATGAAGGCTCATATCTTGGTGCTTTTTTTTTTTTTTTTTTTTTTTTTTTTTTTTAACCAACCATTTGTGATATTTCTCTATGATCAGTTTTGTTGCAGAGCACATAATGCACTTTGTTCCCATTTTCTCTTTTGATCCAAATTGATGCTTACTTTGGTTTCTTGTGTTCTGTTTGTGCCATGGAAATGGTTTGCTCTGTTAAATGTTTGTTCAATCTGGAAATATCTGGTGCTTCATTATCATTTTACAATGTGGGGTTTTAGTGGTTTTCTGACCTCAAAATAAATCTATTTTTGAAGCAATGTTGTGAAATTATATTTTTGATGTGACAAATGAGTGATTTTGAAGCACTCTGTATGTGACACTGAAAAATTCTTGGGTTATTAGTTTCACGTGTCATAATCAATTTGATTAATGTTTAAGTATTAACTGAAATATTTTTAAATTTTAACATTCATAATGTTGCTTTGTCAGCTAGGTCACAGGACTAAAATTGATAATCCAAGCAACATTCTGTTTGGTAATGGAATCTTGCTTTTCTTGTAAAATTGTCAAGTTTGAGAGTAAAACGAATCAATTTGTGGGATGGTAAAAGTGGAACAAACACAATCACTTAATTATATTTTTATGTACAATGACTTGTTTGACTTGTGTCAATCTGTGGCCAGGGTTTTATGTAGTGGTAAATAGGGCTTCATAACCTGGTTGTAGGTCCAGGAATCAACAGACGCAGGAAAGAAGTTCCTGTTATCGATATCTCATTAGTTTTTGTGTTTCTATCAGGACCTGACAATTATCCATTTTAATCAAATTTGCAAATTGATGCTTTCTCTGTTTCATCAAACTGACTGGCTCTCTCAAAGAGTCTCTCGCATTGTTACTTTTTGAACACAAAAGGCAGTTCTGATTGAATACCATAGTTTTGTGGTGTCAAGGTACCATGTAACTGAATGTAGACTGGGTGTCCTCCTTGCTGCAAACATTTAATTTAAGACATTTATATGTTAATAGAGTATTGCTCAAACTGTATGCGTAAGTTAGCAGGGTTGTGCAGAATGTAAGTACAAACCACAATCAGGCCGTTCCTGTCAGAGCAGCCTTAATGCCATCGTTGTTTGCTTCTAATTAATTTAATATGTACAGTAGATTATGACTTGTTATTTAATTTTGATAGTGACTATTTTGCGCCTGTTTACCTGTCAATATTTATGTACAGACCCTTCATTGTATAGATCAAATTGTGGTGATGACTGGCTGCAGGCTGTAGTTAGGATGAAATCTGAAGTGTCAATACTGTCTTCCTCAAAATCATATGAACCCCATCACACTCATTGTCAGCTCTAAAATTGTCTCCTAGTTCATATAAGAGCTTCAATGCATCTAAACTGTTTGTAGTGTGCTGTTTTGTTCCTTATTTCATTGTTTTAGCAGGCAAGTTACAAAATGTATCATAACAGTGACTCACTGTCATCTCCTCCCACATTCCATTAAAAAAAAAAAAAATGCTTCATTTGATGAGGGCTTAATGGTCTGTGGGAACCCGAACAAGCTTATGAAATTTGCTGCCTGTTTTTAGTATTTGTACTTTTCTAATTGCTTGTAGAAAATGTTGATTATTTTGATAAGAAGGTATTTAGAACTTTGAACTGATGGTAATTCTTTGGTTGGAAAGGTTTTATCATTGAAGAATGGGGCATCAACTTGTATAATATGTACAAATTTATGTTGCTGTCGTGTCTTTTTCCATATTGAATTTGAAATGTATAAGACTTTATTTAAGATGTAAGAAATCCCATGTGTTATAGGAACCAAAAGCATTGTTTGAATGCTGTTTGATTATAGAAATTCTAGTTTGGTACAGTTGACTGTTGAAGATAAAAACATAATTTATGATTAAACAAAGTATTTTTTACAAAGGATGCACTTTATTTACCATTCAGTTGTCACTAACTTATCTGTCACCTATCACACACAGTAAAAGGTTATATAAAATTCATTAAGCAGACTTCGACCTAAATGCAAAAATGATAAGTCCTTATGGGCGGTTGAACTGTGTTGATGGTCGAGACTGCCCAGCAGCTTGACTTCTTGCCGAAGAGGGTGGTGGTGATCCATTGATGTGCTGAGAGGCAGTGGCAGGGGCAGGGGGATGAGGTTGACGGAATGAATGGTAATGGGCATGGGAATGAGGCAGTCTGTGAATTATCCTATGAGGGGCCGTATGTCAAGATTCGTGAGGCTGAGGCACATAGCCAATACGTTCACGAACTATGTCCTGTTTAGTTTTCCCTGCTCCTTCCCAAGTATTGTGGGAAGACGTATCTTTCTTTACTTCCATTTCCTTCTTCAATGTTTCATACTCCTAAAAGCAGAGAAACAGATTTAAATATATCCTTGAAAAGAAGAAAAGCAGGTAGTTCTGTGCGAATAAAAAGTTACCTTTAGATCGTTTAGTTTGAGAACAATTCTGGTGGGACTTCGTCGAATCATGTTTCAATCCTGTAAATAACGGAACAGATTTTACAAAATAGAGAATCACATATGATAGACTGGGCATGAAAACACTGACACCATCTAGGAAATCTTGGCTGGTGTCATCCAAGCGGTCAACTAACCAAACAACATTATCCACCCCCCAAAAGGAATTTATTAATCAAATTAATTAATTAACCAAATACAACTCACGCGCTGATAGAAATTCCAGAAGCTTCGCATACAAAGTAGAAAAACAAACAGTTCGAAAAAACAATAAAAGTCAACAAACCTTAACTACATTCAGATGATTGAACACATTGGGAGCACGGGGGGTAGAGCGTACTTGATACGAGGCTAACAATGTGAGCAATACGAAAAACTTAATGCTGCACTTTACCCCTAGTTAGTTTGAAGTACTTTTCATTCACCAGTCTAAGCGTCTATGATTCTATCGTATGTGCGCTAGAGTGAGCAAACATTCGAAAACGATCACAAGCTTACTTCTCGCAAACAAGTTTTAAGAAAAGGGCGTAAAACGCGACTTTTGTCGCAAGTTGGGATCGAGTTTCATGGTTCCGTACGATATCGGCACAAGGAGGATTTTTTAGCAGATGATACCTGAAAACACTAACATAAAAAATAAAAATAAATTAGTTTGAGGTGTCAGCTAGCTTTTACTCCCGATAAGAAAGTCGAAAAGACGCATTTAAAATATTTTTTTATTTAGATTTGGCTATAGTGGTCGTGAGCGCAGAGGGCGGAATCATCGGGCATACACAACACGGCTCCGCTGCAGCTCCACAGTGGCGGATCTAGGAGCGGCTTTTTTTTTTAGGGGGGGAATGTCCCGCTTTTTGCCTACTTACAGGCGGAAAAGTAATGCCGGTTGCCTACATTTCCGGCGACAATCAGGCGGGGGGGGGGGAGTTGCCCCCCTCAAATCCGCTCCTGCATCTCCACCAGCATCGTAAACAGAGGTACAGCAGTAACGGACCCAAAATCGTTATTATTATTATTATCATCACCAATATTATGATATTTTCGTTTTGGAAAGGGGACGAGACGGGGGGGGGGGGGGCCACACTCAGCTGGGTTGTGGTGTGGGTTGCCCACTTTCCTCGGCGTTTCAGCTGCTCACCCGCCTTGTGCTCACCGTAACAAAAGTGACCTTCCTACATCGGTAAATATTGACTCACGGAGCGCTCTCTATATTGTTTGTGGCACGCGCGCCCAACCTGTACAAATGGCGACGGACAGCTGTGAACCACAGAGAAGATAGGAGGGTACCGGCGAGCACGTGAGCGGAAATACCATGAATTTTTTAATTCCCGCACAAAAATAGTTTGTCATGGTAAATCGAAGGAAAGTTAGTGGCGTGTGAAAAAGCGGTAGGTAAACCATGAGAGGACTTCTCTGGTGGATAAACTCAGCCACACGGCCTGTCGGTCTGTCGGGTTGGCTCCAAACCCCTGTGGAGCAGAGGGTAGGCAACTCGGGCACGGCCGCGCGGCGGGCCTGCCTAAGGCCCAGGCGCCAAGACGGCTTGCAGTAGCAGACCACTCTGGCTCTGGCAGGGACAGGCACCGTGAGAGTCGCGTTTGTCAATAATAGACGAAGGTGCCGCGTTCGTCACTGTCGAGCTGACGGGGCGGGGTGGCAGTGTTCGATTGCATGACACAGTTGTCTCCACCGATGACGGGGCTACGACTTCAAGTCACCCAAGTCCACAAACCACACATGACATTCCCCGCGCTGATTTATTCACGTCCTGCCCGGACTGGAGGCCGGAGGGGGTGGGGCGGTGCCGGCAGCAGACTCACTCGCACGGACCGCCCCCCCCCCCCGACTCCAGGACGGGGGGTTCGATTCCCACAGGCGGTTCCCGAGGCACTGCCCCCTCTGGACAACACGGTTTGTGGACGGTCCCTGAAGGACAGCAATGGCCTCGTAGTTTCTCTCGGGGGAGTCCCGGTGACGTAGCGGCGTCCGAGCGGGCAGCCGCCGGCCCCTGTCCGTGGAGTCCTTAGCGAGGGAAACGGGTCGGACCTGGCAAGTACCAGCGAGTACCTGCACCTTATAATTGCTTTGAACCGGGGCGCGCCGCGCTGCCGGTGGCGGGAATACCGCCTTTCTGCACGGACCGCTCGGAGCCGGTCAACGCCGAAACTGCAAGCCCTGTGGCCCCCGCGATCTCTGGGGCCGCCGCTGAGGCCCCTGTGCAGGCCGGGGGCAGCCGGGGGCAGCCGGGGGCAGCCGGGGGCAGCCGGGGGCAGCCGGGGAAGTCCAAGGTTCAAGCACCGCGCTCTGTTGGCGTGGCGGTGACAATGGCGCGACCAGCCCCCCCCCCCCCCCCCCGCACTACCGTATTTATTGTACGTCGTAGAACGCCCCTCCACTGGCACACCACGCGGCTCGTGGCCACGCCCGCCACACCACACGTTGCACATGCTGACATGCTGGCGAAGCCGACGCCGGCACTTCCCGCTCGCGCCATGTCGAATCGGCCGAACGGGGACGGGACCCGAGCTCTAGGAGGGAACCGACCGAACCTGAGCGTGCGAGCCACGGGAGGGGGCTCTGGGCTCCCCCTTCTCTACCCCTCTGCTCCAGGAGAGGGTACGGCACAGGGCACAGCTGGCACAGCGCCGTTGTCCACAACCACACACATGTGGCCGCGTGTGGTGTCTCAGGGCCTGCAGGGCCTCCTCGGTGTTCTCGGCCTCTGAGCCCCCAGTGCTGCCGGGGCTGCTGCCTGGGGCCCGGGCCTCAGCAGGCTGACCTGGGCCGGGGAGGGGAGGGGCGGGGCCCCCGGGGCCCCCGGGACGGAGACGGGGGGCGGGGAGGCGCGGGGCACACCGCGCGGCGCAAACGGGTTACGCCAAGCGCTGCCCGCGGCTGCCTGCCTGGCTGGCGGCTCACGGCTGCGCTGTGCTGCGGGGCTGCCAGTGGCTGGCTGCTACGAGTGAGTGGGGAGGAGAGGAGGCACCGGGAGGCACAGGACAGGGACTGCGTACGTGTGTTGACATTCGCCATCCCCGTTCACCGCACCAGCCCGAGCCCGAGCCCGCCAGGCGACCACCAGGAGAAAAATCAGCGACGAGGACGGAGCCCAGCCCAGCCAGCCAGCCAGCCAGCCCCGCCAGCCAGCCAGCCAGCCAGCCCGGGGACCTGGGCCTGGGACTGGGGCTGGGGACTGGCCAGGGGGACCGGGGCCGGATTCGCGTACGGGGAGGACGGGTCGGACTCGGAGTAAACAGTGAAGTGAAACAGTGAACAAAGTGGAGTGGAGTGGCTGTGGCGTCCTCCCATCGCACTGCCGTCGCACTCACACCTCGAGCTCGCGCCTCGAGCCCCGCTCCCGCGGGCACGGGGGAGGGACGGTGGACGAGGCGAGGCCTGCTGCGGCCTGGGGCCTGGGCCTATGTGTGTGTGTGTGTGCAAAGTGCGTGTCCGCGTCCGTGTGAGTGGTGTTGGTGTTGTCGTTGGAGCCAAAGCCAAACGCTGTGGTAACCTTCAGAGCGACATAGACAACGATACAACAGGAAAACGGAGTAAACATGACGTCGCCGAGGAAATTCGCCGAGAAAATCGCGCTGCACAACCAGAAGCAGGCCGAAGGCACGGCGGAGTTCGAGCAGATCATGCGAGACGTGCACAAGGCGACCAAGGTAAGTTTGAGTCGAGTTCGAGTCCAGGCTAGCGGGAGCAGGAAAGTGCGCCAAAGAAGTGGTCATTCCCGCACACTCACACTCGCACGCGCCCGTCCGAGATCTAGGCCTTTAGCCTGCCTTGGGACTTGTTGGCTGGGGCCCGAGCTGGATAGGGACGGCGACCTGCACGGGCTGGCCAGGGAATGTTGGCCAGGCGAATGGTGTTTATAACCTGTCACGCCTGGCCAATGAAAGGTGCTTTAGCCTGGCCACGGGTTTGCGTGGGAGTGCAGAATGCTTTTCCCGGGCCGAGTGCACGGCCCGGGCCCACACCGTGGGCGACGTGCAGTGTACAGCTGTTATTTACACAAGTCATGATGTTGGTTGTTGTTGCTCCGAGCTCCGCGAGCTCAGAGCTCGCTGTCTCAACTGAAGCAGTCTGAGACAAACAATGGCTGACTTTACGCACACTGCGTATTTCTCGGAGCCGGGGCCCTTTTCCTTCTCGTGCGGCCGGCTTTGGGTCCTTTGATGCGGAAATTAAAGTCGGCCTGGCTTGTTTGGCGGGGATCTGAGGAATGTAAACACGGAACCTAACCCCAAAATGTTTGCCTTGAATTTGGACGGATGCGCCACGCCACATTGTGGCTCCTCTCAATAAGTAATTTCTTACAAAACAACGCGAGAGGGATAAGTAGGGATTGGCAACACTTTTTTTAATTGGATACTTTATGAGGATGATATTCTGAGATTTGTTTGATGCTGTTGCCTTCCATTGGGTTTCAGATATTAGACGAAATTCCCTGGAGTCACTTGTATGCATATTATACAGCATATTTCTGATTATCTTCATTCTCAGAAGCACCTCAGCAATTCTAGAATATTGGTATCCTTTTCCGTAGTCTACTGTAGCTTTTTCTTGGCATTTTATTGTTCTTTGTTTTGAAAAGGCTGAAAGCTGTCTCTACAAACTTTTATCTATTATCAGAGCACTAGTGGACAGTAGTGGTTAACATTTTCTTAACTTAAATGTCGACATTAGATACACAGTTCATTAGTGTTCCTATTCTATTTATGAAATAAATTAGTTGAAAACAGAGGGGTGTTTAACTGTGTTAAATCATCAGATGTGATGTAAGGTATATAGCAAAAGTGGCTCTATTCTGTTGTAGGCAGATGCAAGGAAGAGTATTGGAATATGTCAAACTGATGAGTTGCAATCAAGTGGTGACACACAACCAAACATGGCAAATGTTGGTGTTCAAGCTAGTGGTATGGTGGTGCCACTACCAAAGGTACCGAAGGTAGGCTTCCATTGTAGACTTAAACTTCTCAGACTTCTCTGTACAGTTGCTACTTCGTTGGTTGATCATTCTGGTTTTCTCATACATGTTGCACATCGTTGTGGGAATTCCCTTTCTGCAGCCTGTATTCAGATTGATGCATGTCATGTAGTGGCGACGTGCCCATTTTTTTGTAAGTTTGATCTAGACAACGTAAAACAGTGTTCAAAGGGTTTTTCAGTTCTGTCTAGTTGTGTATATGTTGTTTTAAATGGATTAGAACAGATAAATGTGTAGAGTGAGATGTCCACTGTCACATGGCTGTGTTTTGCCTTGGACTGGGCAATTTGTCTTTCAATGTAAGGCATCAGGTCATTTTGCATTGTGTAGCTTTCTATGAAAAAAGTTTTTTTTTTTAATGGCAAAGGGTCAGTTTTTATTTTTGAAACTTAAATAGTGTGTAAAGTAGAAACCAAGTAAATTTTTCTAAATATAAACTATTTACCTTAGAAATTTTTTCTGCATGCTTCAATTTAATTTTCTTTAAATTGTCCTTCTTGTTTGTTTTATGAAACAGTTTGTAGCTCTCAGACACAGAAGTACATATTCCAGTTCTGTATTTCGAACTTCCCCTCTTTACGTGGAACATTTCTTCACTCTCGCCCCATTTCTCCCCTCCTGCTCCTGCCCGCCTGAGCCTGAAGTCTGAGGCCTAAGACCGGCCGCGCTGCCTACCCTCCACGGGGCTCGGCGGCGCGGAAGTAGGCTACCCGCACTCCCAGGTGCGGGCGGGCAGCCCACCCTCCACGGGGCTCTGCATGCCGTTTTCTGGTGTCAACGCACCGAGTCGCGACGGAGTGACTACTAGTGGGTGACAGCAGGAAATCTCAGTGAAAGGAATAAATGAACGGGCATGGCACTGGAGGTCGCCTGATTCATGAGCTTGCTTCACGTGCCCTTGACTGACTCGACTTTTTGTAGATGTTTTCCCGGCGCACGTGAGCGTTTGATTAAACCTTGCGGAACTCTGTAATCAGCCTAACCGAAAATAGTGTTGGGGTTTCTTGTTTTAGCGCTGCTACCGTCAGCATTATTATCGTATTTTTTTCTTTTTGCCCCCCCCCCCCGTAATCCCTGGACGCTCGTCGTGTCCAGCCGTGGTGTGGGATGGGCGGGAGGGGGAGGACGGGACGAGGCAACCGGGCCGGGCCTGCCTAGAGGCCGGGCATGCCTGGGCCTGCCGCTGCCGAGCCAAAGCCAACCGGTTCTGTGTGTCAGGCGAAGTAAAGGCGTGGATTGTCAGGTCCGATTGCTCTGCCGTGCCGTGCCCTGCGCTGCCTGGGACTTGGCGGGATTGGGATGAGTCCGTCGTAGGGAGGGGGACAGACACAACCCGCAGCAGGCTGCCGAGCTCCCTGGGTAATGTCGGGAGGATAGGATGAGGAGAGGGTGCCGTGGCGGCGCCGCTTCAAATATCAGATTTCGGAAAGACTTGCAGAACTCTGGAAAGTCTGGTGATTTTGTAGAATGGTGCGGGAAGCGCCTTCAGCTTTGCGAATTCTCTTTTTTTTTCTGAGCGGTTTCCTGAGACGCCGCGGAGTTGTCTCTGATCCCCCTATGAAACTTCGTCAAAGTGGATGTTTGAAGGTGGTGCTTGTTTCGCAGATCCCCGGTCAGCCCGGCTCCAGTCCCTCGGCCAGTCCTGCGGCGTCGCCGGCGCCGCTGAGCCCCGCCCTGAGCCCCGCTGACGAGGCGCCCCCCGGACCGGGCGGGGGCCCCGGGGGCTCCGGGGGCCGCGGGCGCAGCGCTGGGGTGGGCCCCATGCGGTCCCGGCCCGTGGACAGGCAGCGGGTGGATACCTCCCCCTACGGCACCCCCATGTCCACGATGGGGCCCTACCTGTCGCCGCCCGCGGACACCACCTGGAGGAGGACGCACTCGGACTCTGCGCTGCACCAGAGCGCCAGCGCCAGCTCCGGCCACGAGCCCGGTTAGCTGACGGTGTACTTAGAGCTGCCGATGCTGAAGTGAAGGGCTGGAAGTAACTTTATCTTCTGTTGTCGCAGACGGCCTGCAGCACGCGGCGGAACAGAGGAATCGGCGGCACTTGTCCGCCTCCCCAGATGGCCGCTCTCGGTCATCGGCGACGTCTCAGCCCAGACTTGCGGCCAACAAGTGAGCGTCGTGGAACGGACTAATTGTGTAGTAAGGGGCACCAGGATGGCTGAAAATGAATTGTCTCTGTTTACAGCATGTACCAATTACAGCAGGAGATGCAGTCCATACCCACTGGCTCTCTGCCCGATCTCACAAGTCTTCACTTTCCCCCTCCATTACACACACCTCTGGACCAGGATGATTCAAATTCACCTTATGGAACTGTAAGTGTAGTCTTTATTTGTAGCTTTTCATAGAATGACAAGCCATGGTAAATGATTATCATGACTTAAACTGGTGTGAAATTTTTATTGTTCAGAGTCCCAGAAATTCGTCATCAGCTATGCTCTCACCTACTGGTCAAGTGTCTGGTGGAGATCGATTTTCTTACTCGCCACACACATCGCGGGGACCGAGTCCGGAGCCAGGCCACCACAGCCCCCACAGCCCCCACAGCCCGCACAGCCCCCACAGCCCCCATAGCCTTCAGAGTCCAGTTAGCCCACATGGTCCTCATAGTCCTGTAAGTCCAGTGTGGATTTTAAAATGTTGCATGCTGTTTTCTACTTCTGTACTTAATCATATATAGTGTGTTAGAGTGGCTGTCCATGTATGGAATTTATTTGTTTGGTGTGATTTGTGGGTATTTGCGTCCATATGCGATCATCTGTAGTAGGCTTTACCCTAAAAGTCAAAATTTGCTGTTTTGCTATGAAGTGTTAACAAAGTATGCAGAACATTCTCTCTAAATGAACTGTAGTCAATACCTGCCCTCTAATGTTTCCTAAATCCAAAGGGTTTACAAGAAATGACCTTGTAAAATGTGATTCTGACGTGTTTTTGAGTGTTGCTGCATATTTTCATTTGATAACCATTTTACGGGCAATTGGAAAAACTTAAATTTCCATAATTGAACTCGCCTTTGACTGAAGGACCTCTAGTGGAGGTGGTGTTAAAGAATATGTTTCTTTAACGCAATATGTCGTGTCAACTTTCTAAATAATTGCAATACTTTTAAAATCATGATTCCAGTCATATTAGCGTATTTTGAAAACTGGTTTTTATCAGTGTCATGGCACAAATTGTGAGTTGCTACAAATTCAGTTCCTATTTCACTACTTGTGAGTGTGTGCTTCTAATTTTGTGTCCTTTCATGACCCAAATTTGCTTGATAGTAGTGTCTGGTAGTATAGGTTTGGAAAACAGAAAGCAACCGAAACCCTTAGTTGCCTCAAATTAGATTTTATGTTTTATGCCACTTTGTATTTGTTTCAGAATTCACTTACTGTGCCTGGGCACTTTAGGTTTCTGCATGCTTGTAAGGTAGGTAGTACTGTTGCTTCTGTTTGTGCAATTGATGATAATTCAACCATCTGTTCTGCTCTTGCGTGAAAAGAGCAATACAAGGTCAAAATATTAATTTTGCCATGCATTCTAAGAATAAGAAATTAGAGTTACTGTTACAGCTTGATTACTGTGGAGTTACACTAGTATTTAATTTCATTTTATGCATTTAAAAGTTTCATATTGTAAAACAATTTTTACCCCTCACAAGCTTGTGTTGAGGACCCCACCACATACCCTGTGCTGGAAACTTTGCAATGTGTAAGAATGAAAGAAATGTTCTGTGTGACTCCACTGTACTGTATGACCATTATAGATATGTTGCGTACATTTTTATAAACTGACAATTCTTTCAATATCGATCTTGATGTACTTTACCTTAGAACTAGTGTTTTAGAACTAGTTTAGTGGTAGTGACCATGTTTCATATGTTTGCACTAATTTTTGCTTGGTTCTGTGATCTGCAAATTTCCATGCGAATTAGCTTCGTCATCATTGTCTAAACTGTGGTAATGTTTCTGAAGCGTACAGATAGATATCACTTTTTTGTTCTTGGTTTTATCAGGGGGTGATTCAAGACAATGGATTGGAACTCCAACCGCGTCAAGATGGACAAAACCAGTATATGTACCAACCCCAGGAGGAATCCCACCTAGCACCTCACATGAATGCATCCTCACCAATAAACATCAATAATAGCAACTTGCAACATTCTGTATGTAGCTTATATTTAAAAAATTGCTATTATCTGTATTTGTGTTCCTTGTGCTTGTCTAAGTATTTCTTTCCTCATCAGGCACATGATCTCAACTCCCTGAGTTCGTACAGAAATCCACAGTGCATTACTAGACCTAGTCCTCAAAGCTCACCAAGTCTAGCAGCACAAGTAAGCTACCTCTGTTTTTTCAATGTTATATTTTTCTTTTACAGAACCTCATTCTCTATAATTGATCACTGTCTTCTCTGTTTTCAACAGCACTATCGTTGTAGTAGCCCGCATAGTGCTCCTCCAAGTCCCTTATCTGTTAGTAGCTCTCCAAGTTATATGCCAGAAAATAACTTTTATACCCAGGCTCAAGTGGCTTTGCAACAGGGACTGGAACAGTTTACTATGGTGAGTGTCCTCCGTCACATAAGAAATTTTGATCATTTTGTTTTAAAGTGTATCTTGTTTTCTTTATACTTCAAATCAGAGTAGTGTATTTCTACTCGTACTATTTTATGTTTATGAAATGACGTGTTTTTTGCCTACTTGCATTTGGATTCACAGCAAGGATTGGTGAGTGTTCAACTGGATCTTATGGTGCAGTTAGGGGTTTGTTGACTGGCTGTCAGATTGGATCAGTTACTTATTCCATGGAGACTAGGCCTGCGTTTCAGAAAGAAGTCCTGCATGAACACCATTCGGGAGGTGCAATTTATCTTTCTGCTATGCTTCCTGGACTTTTTAGATGTTCGGCATTTGCTGTTCTATATTCAAGTCACTCTAATGATTCTGAACTTAACAGATATTTCGATATCTGTCTCACCTTGATCGAAGTGTTCTGTTCTGTTTTTACCAAGTGGAGGCTCCTGGGGACTGTGATCTGCAGACTGTTGCCTCATTTTCAAATAGGGTCAGCAAGTAGCCAAGAATGGGCTTATGTAACTCCCCTTATAGACATTGCTTCTGGTGCCAGTTCTCTCCTATTACGGTTATTGCCATTTATTAAGTATTGAACTATGCTGCATATTATGATCTGTACAATTTTTTGGCTGCCAGGATATATGTCAGCTTGTTCACTCACTTGTGGAGAGTAGTGCAACTTGGGACACTGAACTTCAGGTGATCTTTACATTTCTTTGCTTATAGATTCATTTGTTTTACACAAATTGATCTGAAGTTTATCTTAAATTTTACGACCATACTTAGCTTTTACTTTAATCTTTTCTGTACATGTAGGTGGTTTCCAAACCGGACAAGATTTTGGAACTTTCATGTAATAGCATTTTTAGTATTACATGTATTTTGCATAGATTTGAGTTGAATATGTATATGGTACTTCGTGGTCTATCACGACAGCATGTTTTCAGAAACTGAACTTAGTACATCTATCTGTACATGGTTTTCTAAGGTAACCTACCTCTCCAGCTTGAATGTTGTAAAAATAATAAATCTCCATAGCTATAATTTCATCCTCCTGTTACTTAATTGAAGAACTGCAACATTGTGATTCACTGAAATGAACCCATTGGAACAGGAGAACCTTCCCTTGCTCATTTATGTAAAACTGTCAAGCTCTTCATTTTAAAGAATAGATGACACATTCTGTGTGCAAGGTTTTGGTCTTTGGAGTGGTCAGTTGCTTCAGATACACTTCTAATGCTTGAATACTGGAAATTTATTTAAACAGACCCAATACTGCTTCTGTTTGCTGTACCCATTTGCTATTGCTGCTTTATTTTTATTTGTTATTCAATCTTTGCCAATTTATCACACGTAACTGCATACGACCATTTCCAGTGAATTTTGAGCGTTTGCCAGTGACAGGCGAAATATATGATATGATATTTAGAATGTTCTTCCTGAAGTGTAATAATGAATTAATGTTAGATGGTAATTGTTTAAGGGCTGCGCTGTGCTTCTAAGGTACTTGAGGACATATTGTCTGTTGAATTGGTCTTTTCCTCTTAGTGCCAATGCTTGTATTGCTTATGACATTCTTATAGTTGGATGGAATGGTGCTAAATAGGAATGTCCATTCCTCCTTTTTAAGAATATGGGTTTCCACAAACCTGGGATAGTCAGTAAATTTGGAAGTTAAACTTGCTTCTAATAGTTATTTTTTCTCTTTTTGTGTTGCTCCTTCATTATGTAGTTGCTCTTGTCTGGAAATGGCTTGCTATCAATCTATTAGGGATTACTAGGGAAAATAACAAAGTTTAAGCTCAAAATCAGGGGTAAATTGAGATGGCACTGCTTGTTCAGGATATCAGGGACTATTGCTGAAGTGATTTTGTGACAATCCATGGGATGGGTTCAGTTACTTCACAAGGTTTGTTGTGGGGGGGCCTTAGCTGCTTTTTGTGTGTAGGATTTGGTATATTATCTACTTTGTAATCTTGGACCAAACCTCCTGTTAAATGCTCACTCATCATGGACATGTTTGTTAATGATACGTCATTTACTGCTTTAATGTTCATTTATCCATCCTATCCAGAGCGTTTCGAATGATAAATCTGTTTCTTCCTGATCTGTTAGAAGTAAATTGTACCTTTTGCAGCTTAGGAGCCTTCAATGTGTAGATATGATTTATTTTGTTGCATCGTTGTTTAACAATGTCATGCCATGTGTTTCAGTCTGATGATCCTCTAACCCAAGTGCACGAGCTTACACCTGACCCAGGATACTACAGCACATCTCCTGCCCAACTTCATTATTCCCAAAGTCAAAGCCATGGTCATCACAATAATATATGTGATTCAAGAACACAACAGCCTCAAACCCCAAACACACCCACAAGTATTCCAGATATCATTTTGACGGGTAGGTACTGATTCATAGACACATATAGAATTAAGGAATTGGATTTTTAATTTATGGTATATGAACTTTCTTACAGATGCAGATGATTTGGCTAAGGAACTGGGGTCTGCAATCAATGTTGGGTCATTAGATTTGGAGGATGTGTTTCCAAGCGATGCCTTAAGGGAGAGTTTGAGCAGATTGGATGCTGAAGCTCTTGATATGCTTACAAACCCAAACATGGATATGGTGACAGACGCTGCTACTGAAGCCCATTTTCGTATGGAGAATGATAACATGTAGTGTTCAGCCCAGGCAGATTTCGACCCTGACTTAGATCTTGTCCTCGAAATTGGACTTGAGCTGGATCAGGAGAATTCTGCCTGTAGCTAAGTGAAGTAATACTTAAAGATGTGGACTATTGATGTGATCATTCACATTTTTTATCTTTTTTAAAACAATTTTTTTTTAAACAATTTGTATATATCTTTTTACCAGAGTGTTATTGTTTTGAGAAAAATGTTACTTTATCAGCAAACATGTTGGCACGGCTTTAAGGCAAGCACCTGATAACCGCTACATTTCTAGTACAAATGAAGCAATTATACTAAGTCAATCATGTGGGGGCAATATCAAAGGAGCTAAGCCGAGCCGGCTGCAGATGAGGTGTTACAGAAGAGTTATTCACAAGTTTTTGTTTAATGTATATTTAAATGCCATCTTTCCTATTCCATTTAGAAATGATTGTGTGTGTTGTGTACATGTGTGTGTTTGAGACAGGCCGAGTATTTTCTCAATGTAAAGCCAATTTTATTTGAACCAACTGTCAAAGCAGTATGTGGCCTTCAAGAATTGTATCTGTCAGCTGCCTGGAGCCTCATCTCCCTGATCTGTGTGATCCAGTTTTTTCGAAGGCACAAGCTGCTATGGGCCTGTGAATCGTCCTTGGCATGTTACCAAATCTTGTGTTGTGAAGCTGGGTATCCTCTGACCTTTCTGTCTGTATTGGCCTGTCCAGGCAATGAACCACACATTGAGGTGGAGTTTTGGATAGTTTAAGCTATTTCTCCAGATGATTGAACTGCTCTGGTGAACAACCCGTCCATTTTTGCATAATGCTCCATTGAAGTGAACATGGTAAAAACGTTGAGAGCTGCCTAAGTTACTTAAGTAGTTCTTCAGACACTATCATTTCTCCCTGGAAATTAAGTGATGAAATTTTCTGTTCCAATGATGTGCGTTGAATCTAATAATGGCGTTACTGACATGTCCCTAGCATGCATACTGCATTAATTATTACTTCTTCATGGCACCACACAACTTAACAGAAGTATTCTATTAGCTAATGGTGCTTTTTGTTAATGTTTATGTTTAGAATATTCACATAGTTTTCTTCTTTTTGTTATAGTTAGCTTCCCGTTCTTGTAATTATAAGTACTCTGTGTATACATGGCTGTGAATATGTAATTTTGAAACTACAGCAATTTGTCTGCAATTCTCTTTGAAAAGAATCAAATTCAACTTGATATTTGTTAGTTAATTTTTTGAATGGTAGTTTTTTTTTAAAAGTAAAGATGTAATTGAGCTGAATTTGCAGTATTTTAAGTTTCTCATTTGCAAGCGGGGTTTGTTAGCAAGTCATGTAAATTTAACTTGATAGTTTTTAACTTTCATTCTAGCAGTTGCCTGTCAAATCTCTTGTGGCACAATTTTTTTTTTTTTTTTAACTTTGTGCATCTTAAGCCAGAAGTGGTGCACTGTATATTGAAGCAATTCTGTGATAATATGTACTGTTGCTTCTTTAAAACATTTATCACTTTAAAATTTGAAAATTTTAGAGAATTTATTGACTTTGTCTTTTTCAGTCTTTACAGTCTATGTATCGAATATTTTGTTTTTGTTATCCTTCTTAATATTTATAGATTTTGGTTTTTTTTTTATCTTTGCTTAGTAGTTTTTGTTAATGAATATTGTTGGATTTATATACAGACTGAATGCTTCCCCCCCTCCTCTCCCCTCCCCATAGTCTATGAAGGCTTTGAGCCATGCTCCCATTAGGCTGTAGTATTGGAAACAGGCAGTGAAGTGCAATTCTTCCCTGGTATGCATTGTAACAACTAATGGTTGGATAATATATATCATATCACTGAAATGGAATTTGGAGACTGCCCAGAAGGGCAGTGGCAGTGCTGAGCTGGTGTTGAAATTTCTGATAAATTTGCTTAGTGCCCTGGACAAGTAGCCTACTTTTGCCTAAGTCTATGCCAGCACTGCAGTGTAGTTCTTCAGTCTGTTTTATGATGTGCGTTGCTGTAATTTTAAAACAAATGGTCTCCTGACAGTTCAATGGTGCTCATATTCTCAAAAGAAGGTAATGATTATTAACATTTATTACCTACTGCTATCATTGAAGTTGTAATGAACACACTCCTATGGATACAAAGTGTTGCGCACCCAACATCAGGGTGAACTTAATGACAGCAATAGTTAAGGTGTTTGTCAAATTACATCTAAATGTTACATGTAAATGTATTTTACTTCTGTCCTGCTTGTGTTCAATTTAAATTGTAGGTTGTCATGGTCTTTTGTGTAAGCTCTGAAGTTAATGCTGTTTCCAACTTGGTTTCAATGCTTGTTGGTAATATTTCACTGTTCTGTTGTGTAAACTTGTGAATGTTGTTCAGCCCTCACTACCCAATTTCTTCTCAAAGTTTTAATTACCAGTGGAATTCGGTTGAAAATTAAGATGGCTTAGATTTTCTGCAGGTAAACATTTTGTTCCTGTACAAAGGTCTTAGAGAAAAGTGTTCTTTAATATTGCCATTGTTATATTCAGTATCTCAATCAGGTCATTTTGTTTGATAAACTGAAATGAATAATTTCTGACATGGTGACTATTGTGCAGATTGTTGAACCCTCTTTGTAGGGAGAATAGCTTTAGTGCTTGCTTCTCGAATTCTGAAACTGGATTCCTTCCACTTTTCATATTCTGCTAAACAAGACCTAATGGTCTGTCCCAACATCACAGTAGAACAACCGGCACTGTTCTCATCAAACGTACCTGACAGTAGGTTTAAGTGCTGTGTTCATTGGACAGGCTGATTTTCTTTCAAGTATATCTTCTGTGCATTAGTGCTAAGGATATTTTAGGTGTAAGCTATGAGACTGGTCTACTTTGGTGTGTGGGCTACAAAATTTACGTGATGACTGAATGACCACAAATTAGTTGTGATTCTGGAAACATTTTTCTTGACTTGAAATTGGTTTGGAGTATTCATGTACCTTGAGCAGATAGCGATGTGTTATTTATATTTATTGAGCTGTAACTCATATAATGAACAGGAAATCTTGTTTATCAACGCACAGAATATGCTGGCAGTATGAATCAAGGAGATGTGCATCATACCATCTTGTGATGTTTGTATGAATTTCAGACCACATAAGTAATTATATTTAATATATCTTTGTCTCTCTTGTGCATTGTATCTCTATATGTTGGTGGAAGACATCCAATAATGAATCACTTTCATTATTCTTATCCTTCCTTATGAGAGGTTGAACCTCTTCTTATATGAACTAGTCAAATGGAGGGGAATCAAGGGAGGGAGGGAAGGCTCTACGACCCCCACATCCTCCCTCTCGGACTCAATGGGGGCAGTATCCATTCAAAAGTTACGCCTCATTTGTGAAAAATTTGATGGTTTTTGTGGGACGTTCTCAGTTCTGACTGTATGGCAACACCTTTACACATACATTTGTTGACCAATTTTTTTGAATATTTTATGTTTTGCTTGGTTTCAAACAACATTTGTGTGTTTCTAACATGTTTCATTATTGAGCTGTCCCATGGCAACTCGTAATGTACAACAGCACAACTCTCGAGAGCTTTCCTCTTTATGGTCAAAGATTGTTTTGAGACTGAATTTTGATGTTGAATTTTAAATAAGATTGTTTGGCTAGAAACTTCTGATTATGGTTACTTAAGTCTGTACTGTGATAACACACCTCTTTGTATTATCACAGAAGGAGAAGTAGGAGCCTACAATTGCCTTCTCGTCATATAGCACAAATAGCATAGTACAAATGTTACAAATGTCTCACTAAACAACAATTGTCCCTTTACTAGCATGGCTGACTAAAGGTTACAAGCCAAATATAGTAAATTGCACATCTCTCTTGATTCCTGCTCCCCAACTGAAGAGATAAAAATAGAATATTCGACTACTCTTAGTGGGGTATTTTATTCCTTTCTCTTGGTGTGTGTATTCTCTTTGTTAGTTTAGGTCAATTCAGCTTCATATTGCTAAATTTGATAAAGGTGTCACCTGATTGCAGGTAGAGGGGTTTGTCATGTGTATGTGGGCTTGCCAATGCCAATGTAATTGCTAAGCAAAGCTGGCTCATAAATATTTTTTTTCCATTTAGACTAATATCTGAAGATTTGTAATTACAATTTTGCCCTTTTATCGTCTTTGAACAGTTGTATTTGTTAAAGTGTCGAACCAATTAACACATACACCAATGTTCCAGTAGATCTTTTTTACTCTCTTGTTGTTGAGAACTAGTGCAGATTAAAGACAATGAAAATATTTTAATGCTCTCTTTATTCCGTTTATTTTATTTGAAATTTGAATGGCATTGGATGCAGTTCTTGATGATCAGTCGCTTACAGTTAAGTTACAGTACTGCTAACATGATTCATCAGATTGTGGAGTCCTATCTTTTAGAGATTTCTGCCTCCAGTTTCAGTACCTAGAAAATGAGGAAGGGGGAAATTTCAACAGACTGTTCTACTTACTGTTCCACATACTCTCACAACTTTGTCAAATGTACTGAACCTGCTCGGATAGCTGCCTTTCCTTCATGGCCGCGCGTTCCAGTAGGGTTTTTACTTTGGCAAGCAACAAAGATTTTTGATTTAGCTCAGTTTGAAGAGCTGAAACCTTGCTAAAGTCTAAGGAAGAATAATAAAAAGTAGATAACTAATCAGATTGGCCCTGACTGTTCGGAAATTAACTGCCGTGGTTAATCTGTAAACAGACCTGAACCCTTCAAACGTTGGTTTGCATTCCTGAGTTGATCTGATAGATGTTCGACCCTTTGCAGCAGGTTTTTATTTTCCTGACCCCCAAAACGGAGCTATTTATTAAAAGACAAAATGATACAGGAGAGTACACACCAAGCAAAATACCTACAATTATTATGGAGTCTGGAATGCTCTCCTCTCTGGACTGACTTGCTCTTGCATCTTTCGTTTCATGTAGCAGCCTTTCTAGGTGTGCTACTTTATGTCGAAGACATGGAGCTTCAGATTGTAATTTCTCTAATTCCAGTTTCAGCTCCAGATTTTCGCATTCAAGTTCCAGATTTGCTTTTAAGAAATCATCTCTCTCCCGTAGAGCAGCAGTAGCACGAAAATCTTCCTAATACAACACATAGATTAAAATTCTTTTATAAACACTGTTAATTAAAAATACAACAAAACCCACACAAACCTTTTGCCCTCTGTGTATCAATGTTTCCTTGGCTCTTAAAGTCTTCACTTCTGTATACAGTTTGTCCCTTTCCTGCTTTAGCTCATCCAACATTCGTTTCAAGGCTACTTTATGTTCTTGACTCTCTTTTGCTCTTAAGATCTGAACTTCTGCATGTAGGGTATCTCTTTCTTTTTGCAACGCATCCAGCAAGCACTGTCCAACATCATTACCTTCAACAATCAAAAAGAAGAAGGCAACAACTAAAGAAAAATGTAAAAAGGTTCACCAGCTACAAATCACAAAATAACTACTGTATTATCTTGGAATTCATACTATTTCCTGAATGTCACACCTCATAAGAGGATGCACCTGTCAAACAACTAAGATACACACTCACTTTCCAAATTTTTTACTCTTTCTTCCAATATTGCCTTATCTTGTTGAAGATGGGTCAGGTTTCTTATACGATGCTCCAGTGCAATCTTCTCACGTTCCAAGCGGTGAATAGTGTTATGCATTCTCTCTACTTTATCGTGGAGAAGTGCTGTTTCATCAGTCTGTTCTTGAAGTGCCACTTTGAGCCTTTCAATTTGGACTTGATGTTTCTTTCTTTCATCCCACCGAGTAACGTTCTCTACAGACTTAAGGGAAAGGGAAAAGTCAAGGTTAGTACAGGCCAAACAAAAGATTTACAAGTGTTATTAAGTGAGCTTATTTACTTTGATTTTCTTTGATTCTTGCTGACATCTTTGCACCAAGGTTCTTTCATGTTCTGTCTTCAACTGCTCCAATTGCTGCTCTAAATATTTAATTCTCTTCAAGAGTTCAGCCTCCCGCTCAGGTAATATTGGTTCAATTTGTGATTGCTGCAATCTATCAACAAACAAATAGAACACAGAACAAGAGTTGGAACACTTTTTCAACTACATTTATGCAGAACAGCACTTACCGCCTAGAGTATATAGGTATCTGAGCTCTTAATCGCTGAATTTCATTTTTATGCTGATTTTCATGTTGTTCTAGATCATGAATTTTACTCCGTAATTCTGTAATTTCAGTGCTCAACTGAATTTGAACTTGTTTTGCTTTTCTTTTCCACACCTCATCCATGTCTTTATAGGCCTGTAACAGAGGTTTAATTAGTGAGGCCATCAGGCCTCTATAAATATAAGCCTTTTTTTCAATTGTGTAGATATGAAACACTAACATCTTGCTTATCCTGCTCAGCTTTGGCACCCTTCGACACACCCGAAGTTTCATGGTACGGTAAGCTTAAAAGTGGTCTTTTATCAATGTCCTGTTCTGCGAGTCTGAAAAAAAAATTATGTGTAATGTTTCACACTTTTACTTGCATTCATCCATTAATGGTTTGGGAGAAACTCCACACCTGACGTTAAGTTCATCTATTTTTGAAAGATGCTGTTGAGCAACTGATCTCCAGTAAGCAGCTTCCTGTTGGGTTCTTTGTAAGTCAGACGACAAGGCTGTAATTTTGGTATTGAGAAGTGTAACTTCATCTTCTAGCTCGTTGCTACGTGTAAGATGCATATCAATAGATGCTCTTAAGTTACTTTCCCCATTTGCTTCCAAAGATAGATGGCGCATTGAAATTTTTAATCTGAAGTAAAAAAGAATTTGTAGATAATAAGTCAAATACAATGTTCTGTGAAGCAGAATGGTATTCCATTTGTTACTGCAATTAGATCCCACCTGACATAAGCTTGTTCCTGTGCTGTAAGGTCTGCCTGCTGGAGCCGTAAATGCTCTTGAAGAGCAGAAATTATTCTAGCATCCTCTTCCCTGACATCTTGGAGAAACTTTTGATACCTAGAGATGGTATCTTCTTTCTGAGCGATTATGTTTTTAAGGCTGTCAACAGTGGCCTGCATTTCCATATTAGCAAACAGGTATGATAAACAAAAAAACATCATAGGCTACTTTTAAAAATATTGTGCACCTGAAGTGCAGAGTTCTGGTCAACAGACATCTGTTCATCTATGCTGGATTTTACAGGGTCCGTGATGATGATTGTTGCTTGCAAGTCTTCAGCAGCTTGCACACCATCATTCTCAAAGACTCTCAAAGACTGCTTCAAATCGTCACACACATCTCTGCACAATCCTAATTCACTGTCCTTATTCTTCAAACGTTCTGTCAGTATTGCAATTTCCTCTCGTAAAGATGTAGCTTGATCTTCAAGAGCACGAAAACTCTGCTAATAAGAAATATAAATATACACACATGTATGAGTGATTACTTTAAAAGCTCTTGTAAACAGTTGAGTATGATGGTAAAGTAACATACATTGACCTCAACTTCTTTACTAGGATGTTCTGTAGGTAAATCTGATGTCTCGAGGTTTGTTTCTTTCACATCTTGTGGAGGTGAAGATGTAAAAGGAACATCTTCCACAAAAGGTTGAAAATCGTTAGAAGGTATGATCTCCACGACCTTGTCCGGCAGAGTAGTTTGTTGTATATTTTCATAGTTCACTACTCTTTCTTTAATACAAGAGACATGGAACTGCTAAGGGAAGTGATGTAAAAGAAAATTTTAAAAATAAAATAAAATGTGGCAGAACATGTAGCTACTAGAAGTGAGCTGACAGTAAGTAAAAAATATTGAACCACCTGTGCATCCAAAGACAGAAGTTGCTGTTCTAGGGAAGACAAGATTCTTTCCTGGCTTTCAAGTCTTTCCAAAGTCTGTTTCATGGAGGACTCCGCGGCCTCACTCCGCCGAGCGGCCTGCAAATACTGTGAGAAGGCGTTCAGTAGAACAGTTCTCATGATTTTTGGTAGCACGGGTAGCACCCTTTTGGCTTGCTGCCAAACAAGAAAAATGAAAACTGTACCTTTATTTTGATTTCTTTCAGCTCAGCTGCCCAAGATTCTATTCTGCACTGACAATCAAGGTCAGAGTGATCTGCCTGGAGGGCATTCTGAAGCTCTAGTGTTTGTTGACATGATATCTTATTTTCTTCAGCACTGGAAACCATGGAAGCAAGCTCTTCCTTGGTTTCTTGCAGGTGGTGCCACAAAACTCTGCATTCAGCAGACTTCTGTGTGAACTCGGTAACAATAAGATGAAAGAAAGGGAAAGTTAAAGTACATTCTGGATCTCCACGTAACATCAATGCTTCTTCCTGTATTTTCCTGTAGAAAGGTAAACGTCACTACCACTCAAAGAACGAGCAATGCTAACAAAAACACACAAAATTGACAGACTCACTGATACTTCTCATGACATTTTTTCTTTTCCTCATTTAATTTGTCCTCAAATTCTATGATATCTTTGGCCTGATTTTCACACAAAGTATGAAGTTCGTTGTATTGTTTCTCTAGTATTGAAATTTGATTCCATGCAGCCATCTCACTAATTTGGGAGGCACAAAGCTTTTCACTGAGTTGGACTGGAAAAAATAAATTTAAAATTTTATCTTTAATTCAATGACCATTTTCCAAAACCCTTCCTTTTCTTTTCCTCAAAGAAATGGATTTTCATTACTGCTCATTTTATCCAACAATGACTTACCTATTTCAGATGCTGTGTCAGTTTCACCCTGAAGTTTGTACAAAACTTGACGTAAGGCATCAAGCTGGAGTTCGGATCTCTCATGAAGCTGGTCTAGCATCTGAACTTGAGCTTGAGAAATGTCAGACAGTTCTTGCAGATGTTTTTGAGATGTTTTCAACTCAAGCTATACAACAAATTACATTTAACTGTTACGGAAGAGTTTACAACGTTTGCATCATACTGCACAAACATAGAAATCTCTTACCACTTCAGCTTTTGCAGCAGCTAGATGTGATTTTAAGTTGCTACTTTCAGAAGAAGAGATCATATGCTTGGAAAGTTCTCGTAAGGATGAAAGTTCCATTTTTAATTTTTGATTAGCATTAAGCAGCACTGTCACCTCTTCTTCTAGAGCTGAGCACCGTTTTGATACCTGCGTAACCTCCACTGAAAAGAATGAGTTAATGACTTTAAAAAATTAGAAGTTTTATAAAAGTATAATGGATGGTAATATTCGGCAATGAGGATCATCTGATTGCGTTTTTTGAAGGACTATCTCCAATGTATTCTCTCTGCTATGCCACTTTAAACCCTCCTGGTAAATGGTTGTACTGTACCTTTTACAATGTCACACATTTTCTCAGCATGTGAAGCACGTTCTTTCTCTCTTATAGTCTCTCCTTCTGCCTGTGCCAGTTGAATGCTCTGAAAGACAATTAATATAGCTACATTGAATTTGAAAAGAACACAAAAGGAATGCTGCCACCCTTAAAGTTACCAATTCTTTCTCAGTCATTCGGTTGCCTGCATATCTTTCCCAAATCTTCTTATTCATTTCATCATACTTTCTTGTCAAATCAAGCTTCGTTTCTCTTTCTAGTTCAATCACAGCCATCAATTTTTTCATGTCTCTGTCCGAAATGTTCACCTGGGGGTAAATAGTTATCAGATCAATTAAAACAATGAGCCTTAGATATAATTGTTTCCAAGGGGCACTTCCATACTAAATACTCACTGCAATTTCATGTTGCCTTAGCAATTCATTATACTTTGCGGTCAGTTCATCTGTCTGTTTCTTTGCTGCCAACAAAGTTGTAAGAGGGATACTGTTTGCTAACATTGATTCCAAATCAGACTGTCGAAGAAGTGCAGATCTCTGCAGAAAATGAGGAAATTTGTTTATTGCTATCTATGGGAGTACAAAATTAAGAAAATTCATAGGTATGTAGGTAAAGACCAACTTTAAATTGAAGTAGATCTCCAAACTGTTTCATAAACCACTGCTTGTTTTTATTCCATTCTGATTTTATTGACAGTAATTGCTTTTTTGTGTTGTTCGACCTACTCTGTGCTGCTTTTGCCAATCTTTCCATCTTCTGCTTCTCTGCACAAACTGTGGCAAAATTGAAGATGTCTTTGGTAATGTCCATGTTAGTTTCATCCTTTCCCGGAGAAAAGTAGATTAATGCTTGATCTTTTGCATATGCTAGCTAAGATAAGAAAAATACAGTTCCCAAAAGGAACCAAAGGAATCCTAATGCACCTACCATGGCAGAAAACTTATCCCACAAAGCCTTTAGTTCTGTGACTTGAGCTTCTGATGCCACTAAGTTGGCTTGCATTCCATCAAGCTGCTCCTCCAGTTTACATTTCTCTTCCTGCCACTTCTCCTTTTCTAGACTTTGTTGCCAGACAGTTTGAGATAATTGTACAACTAATGCATCCAGTTGCTCATAAAGCTCTCTCTGAATGTTGAGAGTTTTTGTAACTTGAGCTTTCTCTATTTGATTTTCCTGAGAAAGATAATAAATACATGAAACCGATTTTGTTGTCTTGTCTAGAAGTAATACGAAACATACATATAGATAAATTAAACCATTTGTATTACATTAAGAACTTGTAAAAGATGGTTATTTAATTTTGAGATGACACTGAGTCCTTGGGTGGAAAGCTCCTCTGGAAGATTAGGGGAAATACGTGTGCAGTCAAACACATATTTGTTAGCATCAACTTCTCTTCGCTTTTCACTTTGTGGTACCACTCTTGTTTCTTTGATGCTTCCCTCCAGCTCTGCAATGTGTAGTTTAGCCTTTTTCAGCTCACTCTGGGTTTTTGATTCCTGTTCTCTGAAAGTAATCACCATTGTAAGTGAAGAGCACTTGTGCATGGATTAAGAATAATGAAGTAGGGATTGATGAATCCTATGTAAAATGTACCTGATGCAGTGCAACTGCTCTCGTAGAGCTTGATTGTTTCCTTGCACGGTGTTAACTTCAGCTTGCATCCTCATGGCTGGGTGGTACCAACCACTGATGTGCCGGCTATCTAAAGCATGGAGAAGTTGTTCCAAGACTTCTGACTCCAAGCGGACACTGCTTTTGCCTACCAACCAGCACAACAACTCTTACAACAAACATTTAATTTGGGGGGAGATAACGAATTTTCCTTTGAACTTACCATCTTGACTATGAACACTGTCTAAAATGTCATGTAAGCCTTGCCTCAAGGCCTCATTTTCTTCAATCAGTGTTTGCCTTTCTATATTTAGCTGTTGCTGCTCTTGCTGAAGAACTCTAATTTTTCTGGCTGCAGCACGGGCATCTGCATGAGATCTGTTCTGCTGCTTGTTATCTGTAGTTAAAATGCAACATAAATTCATAGATATCAAGATCAACAAATTTGAACATTTTTGGAGCTGCTGTAGGTCAGTACAGAACAGAACTTGCGCAATGATAAGAAAATGTGAACGTACTGGGTTTTTGGACTTCTTGAGCATGTGCTTTAAATTGCTGAAGTTGCTTAGAGAGAGCCAAAACTTGCTGTGTTAAACCTCGCTTCTAAATAGGAAACAAACAGAACACTCACAAACATTTTATTGCAGAACTGAGTCAAAATTTTATACTTTACCCTTCAGGGGAATATATCCTCTTATATAACTGCATAAAAATATTTGTACACTTTACAACTCACTTCCATTCGTGTGCTGATTAAATCCTCCTCAAGGCGATCTATTTGCTGCTGTTTAACAATAAATACATTGTCATCCTTATTTTTCAGAACCACAGCACTTGTTTGGATGTACTCTTCAGGCGATATATTCAGTTGCTCTCTTCATATTTAGTACAATCAAAAACAAGAAGTCAAAGACTTTATCAAACACAACACTTTCTCATAGAAGATAATTGCATGTTGGATGTGAACGATAAATTACCTGAGAGTAAGGTTTTCTTCTTGCAAACTTTCACAAGTGTTTCTTAGCTGGTTCGCAGTCTCAACAAGTTGCTCTATGTGTTTGTCCCGAACTGATCGCTGTTGTGATAATTCTTTTATCTGACCCAGAGCTTCTGTCAAACCGAATTCCCCAGCTTCATAACTTCTCAGCTGTATGATAAGTTTTGTTATCTGAAAAGGAAAGTACAGATCAAAAACAAAAATTATGATGGTAATATGGCGACCAGAATTTCAGAAGGTGCATGTATATGTGAATGAAAAAATTATGAGGGTTAGATAGTACATTAAACAATACAAATGCTCTGTGAACCAGGACATGAATTTTTGCTAAACTTCACAGGCATGGTCTAACCTTTCTTGAGTTATTTGTGATGACAGGACAGGTGGTTCAAAACACGTTTTCTTTTTACAGCTTCTGGAGTGACAATGATACAACAGCATCTAAGCACATCACAAAAAATATGCAAAGTTATTCTAAAAAATTTCAGCTATTTGTTTTCAAACAAATGTCTTTCTAAATTTGTGTTTGTGAAAATTGACAAAATTTCTCTGAAATACCTCCTCTGATTTCCCATCGGCATCATTCTCAGCATCTTTCAGTTTTTCCTCAAGAAGTTTAATTCTTTCTTCTGCTGATGAGAGTTGTTTCAGGGCTACCCCAGCATCTTGGAGACAGGTTCCAGTTTGAGATCTGTAAATAAATACAAAAATACATAAATACAAAGTATTGGAAGGTCTGTAAGACTTGTCCACTTAGAGGAAGTTTGCTCAAGATGGCCTTGGGATACAGTTCAAATGACATGTCACTCACAATTCTGAAGCTTTGTGCATTGTTTCTAGCAGTGATGTTGTCTCATTGAGATCTTTGGTGGCTTGGGAAAGTTGCAACTGTAGTTCATCAATCTGGGATTCCCTTTTCTGCAAGGTCTGTAAATTTAAAAAAAAAAAAATAATTGTTGTAATTAAATTTGATTGATACATTTATATGTGTGACTCCAATAACTCGAAGAAATACAGGAACCTGAGATAAGAGAGCAATCTGTTCTGATTCACAGTTTTTCATAATGTATTGTCCTTTTAAGGTGTGTTGAGCCAGCTTTTCTTTAAAGTCATCAAGCTGCTTCTCTTTCATTGCTACAATTTCCTGTCATAGAATAAGAGTAAATGAGTATTACAAATAGCTGTACTTAATCAGTTCTGATCTTTGTAGGCTGAATGCCTACACCAAGCAAGAAAGGTAACTGTGCCCTGTGAGTTAGCATGCATTTCATCATATTGTACCTTCCATTCTTGGACACGAATATCAATCTCTGTTTGGAAAGATTCTAGCTCAGTATTTCGCTGTTCCTTTTCACTAACCAATTCCCTCACTTGGTGGCGCAGGGCCTCACACATTTGTTCTAGATAGTGAACTTTCTCTGAAATAAAATCATTGGGGAGAAATGGAAAATTCAATTTCACAACACACTTGGTACAAGACGATGTAAAGGAATGTACCTGCCTGTTCTTCTTTTGTTATTTGAAGAGCCACAAGTTCTGCTGTGGTATGTATAATATTTTTTGTAGCTTCTGCCAATTCAATCTTTACACTGGTAAGCTTCTCTTTTAAGGAAATATTCTCTTTTTCTGAGGCCTAAAATACCAATAATAATTAAATAGGCTATGCGTCTAGAGTAATGGGAATGACAGCCAGTGTTGGAATCCTTTCCAACATGTTAAAAAAATTCAGTGATAAGTGCAATGAGTTGTCAGTCAACAGGTATGAACACACACACACACACCCACCTCAACATCATTTAAGAGAAGTGATAGATGCTTGTTCTTCTGCCGAAGTGACTCAACTAACTGTCTATTTTTCTTTTGAGGTTCATGGGTCTCTGACTCAACTTCCTTGTGCTGATCGTTAATCTCTTCTTGCAAAGCAGAAAGTTCTCGCTTAAGTTGCGAACGATCATTTTCTAAAACAGTGAGCTGAGTTTCCAACTGAAAAACAAAGGTGAGTGTTTTACAGATGAGACTGTGAGGGAGAGGTGGTTGAACAGTGATGGGAGGCAATGTAACCTTTTCAATCTCCATTTTTTTGGATAACTGTTCCTCTTCTTGTGCTTGTACCTCAGCAAGGAGCTTTTGAGCATTAAGCTCTGAAGCATGCAGCAACTGCCTGAGTTCATATTCCGTATCTGCGCCTAGTAATAAAATAAAATAAAATAGTAATTATATGAAAAATGAAAGAGCGCAAGTTTGTCATGACAAAAATGAGGATCAACCATTAAGGACGTATTCTTTGGAGCCTGTAGAAAGCTGAGCTCTCAAATCTTCAATTTCTTGAATAAGATTGGCCTCCTCCTCACCCTGTTTTGATGCCAGCTCATCTAATTCCAAACCAAGGCTTACTACCTAGAAAGTGAATTGGAATCAACAATTAGTGGCTACATTCAGTAACGTAAAAATAATAAAAAATAGTAAGGATTACAGCAATAATATTGAATAACAAAGAGGTTGTTGGACAATATGTTTCAAATCTACTTTATCTGCAGAAGGTTTTACCTGCTCCAATTTGAAACTCAAGAGAGACTGTAGGAGTTTCAAGGCATTTTTTATGTCTTGTGAGTCAGTTAAGTTGTCCAAATCTTCTTTTGCTACTAATTGAGAAATTTCATCTTTTTCATTCTCTGAGAGTTGACTGGGTGGAAGATATAAAGCCGTCTTCAAATCCATCGGGATTCTCAATTGCTGTCAGTGAGTCAGGATACACAATAACATTGAATGAAAGACCACGATGTTGTGACAGATGCGGTTGCTAGGGACGGTTGCTAACCAAAAGAGCACAACAAACTGATTCTTTCAGCCCGCGTCGCGTAACATGCACACGTTTCCCATCATCCTACCAGATTTAAGTCAAGAGAGAAAGAGATTCAATGGCTCTGATCGGCTTGTCACTGCGACTGTGGAGGATTTCGAGCAAAGAAACTATCCATAACGTACGCACACCGCATACATCCAAACAAACAACAACATTTTACGACAACAACAACAACCCGTTCTCGCATCGCATAACGTTTTACGTAACGGTCGGGAGAGGGCGCGCCGGTAACATTTGTTGTTCGCCTCTCCCCTCTGGCCTGCCCTGCCTCTGCCTCTGCCTCTGCCTCCGCCTCGTCTCGCCATAACTGGTTCGGTTCGGTGGCCTGGCACCTGTCAGAGGTGAAGAGGATTTTCAGTTTGCTCTGCTTGTGGCGTTTTTCCCGATCTGAAGGGATTAGGATACAGTAAGTGTCGGCTCGCATCGCCTGGATTGCGCGTGTGATTTGGGTGTAGTTAGCGGGGGGCGAGGCGAAAGTGAGGCAAAGCTACGTAAGGTCTCGTCTTCTGTGGTGCATGTCGGTAGGGTAGTCGATTACAAATTTGCAGTGACATGCGACCGTGCCCGCCCGTGCCCCGATCTCTACACGACACATACGATCCAAATAATTCGAACCCTGGCAAGTGTAAAGACATCTGAATCGCATTCAGCAAGGATTTGGTAGCCACTCTTTATTCCTAGCACATAGAAAGTTGGTTTATCTGGCGTGGATGTCAGTTTTTGTCGATCTTCGTTTTTTTTTTCTGATTGGCATATGTTGATTGTGGTTACTGCACTCGTTCTTGACAGCTTATATTGTGTGCGCCTGCAAGGGAACCAAAGGGAACAAACGGTCCGAAGCCTTTCACGAACGCAGCGCATTCGGTAGCTTATTTACTCGGCCTGTTTGAGGCCGGGTTTTGATTTGATTTGGGGCCGTAATTGTGTTTCGTAACTATGCTGATTGTTAGTTTTGTTGTTGTTTTTGTGGGGTAATTTTTCACTCGGTGGTTAGATTATGGATTCTGATACAGTTTTAATCACCCAAATTTGAACCTAAGAACATCAGGAATAAGCTTTTACTCATATTTCTCCAACTTTTAAGAAAGTAAGATCCCAAGAAAGTTTAAGTAAATCCAATGTAAACCTAGCTCATCCTAATTACATTAGTCTTATCTTTATTTGTTTTCATATGTTCATTTAACATAATTGTTTATGTCATTCTCTTATTCTTTCTATGTTTTTAAATTTGAAATGACTCAAGCTTTTAAATATATGAAATTCCTTTGTATTTTTAGGTGCAAACATGACAGTCGGCCCTGGTACCTATGCCCATCGTTACATCCCCAAACGAAATAATCTGAAGTGGGGACCGCTGCCGAGTGCTTCTGGTGGAAGTCAGCCATTACCATCTGCACATCCGTACAAACGTTCTCAGCCTGGAACCTCTACATCATCTGATCCACCTGGAAACATTGGACCCAATGTCTCTGTAGGTTAATTAACCGCCTAATTGATAGTTATTGTGCTGGTTGAAAGCTTATCATTGGTTATGTATTACAGAATTGTACAAAGATTGGCCAGGTGGCTCCACTTGTTCCTGCTCGTCGACCACATGCTGTTGTTCAGGGCGCTCAAAATCCTGGTGCTCTTGGTCCTCCAAATCCTAGAGCAGAAAAGAGACGCTTCATTCAACAACATTTGGTTTTAATCCTTCATGCATACCAGTGCAGACGTAAACAACTTCATGAATACGTAAGTTTACCATTATATACCAATGAAGGAATGAATTGTTAAATGTCTCGGTGTGGTTCATTATTGTATCCATTTGTCTCCTTTAGTGCCAGCTGCCTCATTGTGGCACATTCAGAGATGTGCTGGGACACATGAGCACATGCCAGGAGGAAGTGGCTTGTTCTTATCCCCACTGCACTTCATCAAAGCAGATATACCGTCACTGGAAGTCATGCCACAAGGCAGACTGTTCCATTTGTGTTCCTATCCGATTGGCTGATCGTCTGGAGCGCAACCATTATTAAGTAAATCTTTTAGTAAGGGAGGTGCAACTGTCAACCTCAGTCCATGTGCTGCCTGGATGCCATCTTTACATTTTTTCATTAGCTGTTTCTTTTAGTCAGTTGTCTGTATCTGGTTAGCATATAGTGCTAATCTGTTCTGGGGTGTCCCTTTGTCTGTATTGTGAACTGTCTTTTTCATTATTGCTTGATCACTGGATATTCAGGTAACCCCAGCTTTTTACTTTTGAAACTGACTCAAGCTACTGTTGCATCCATTGCTCTTGCTATAATCGTCCCATTCAGTATTGGTACAACTGTGGCTCGGTTGCATTTGTTACATTTTATTCATATAACCAACAACCCCTTTGGTTTGTAATATTTATTTTAATACTTTTTGTTTTCCCATTTAACTTATAAAATATTGTTTTTAAAACAGTTTTTATCAGTGTTTGGATTGAGATTAGTAAACCTATTCGTAGATGTTAACAACATTAGGGGTTATTCATAAAGGATGTCCAGGTATTTGCAGACAGTTTTAAACCCTTAAGTCCACCCATGTCTGGTTTGTTGGAAACCCCCTCTTCCCGGAAAAAACCTGGACATTCTTTATGGATGACCCCCTGCATTTTGGAGCCTGAATATAAACATCTGAATGATAAAATACGTTCTTGCTAGTCTTATCAGATTGTCGGATATACATGTGTATATCATTCACATGTCTCCTTTGAAGGTATTCTCATTTTGTGGGCAACCGGTTTGTGGGACTCTGTTTTGTTTATCTCTATGTGCTGAACACAAAGCCTTAAAGCATCACCTTTTTTGGTTTTGACACCTTATAGTTCTGAGGTAGGCTTCACCATTGCCCTTCATTTTAATGTAAGTTTTTTTATCCTGGACGTAATGGGAGCACTTCTCCATCTAGAGTCGTTCAGTCTCCAACTTCTTGTTCTATAATGCGGCCCTTAATTAGCAGAGGCTTAGCTAGACTACGTACATTCGCTGTGCACAAATCATCTTCAAGTTTTTACCCTTGTGTTCTTTGTACATGTACATCTCTCGAGTAATTTACAGCTTTTAGTACCTTACTCACTTCTATAGGTTGTATTCGTACTCAAATAATTTTCTGAGAAAATGGCATCTTTTTCATTGCTAGTTTCCCAGAAATGTTCATAACTGCCTTAATTTTGTTTTTAATTTAGGGAATGTTGCACAAGTACTTGATGCCCAGCAAAGCTGGCAACATTCTTTTATTAACCACAATTGGATGTTGAAGGAATGAAATGTGTAAATATATGTAAATATGTGGAGTTGTGATGGAATGAGTGAATGAATGGAATGGGTGAATGTAACAGTGTGTCTGTGTGAGTGCACTTTACAATTGTGTTCTTTTGAAATATCTGTGATGTTTCTTCTATGTATTGTCAAAAATGTAGAATCAAAAAAAAATTACTTCCAATTTCATACTGTTGAGTGTGGTTGCTAACTATTACTGGAATGTCTCACTTAGATTAATATTTGAGCTTCATGAGCATGTCGATATTGTTTCAATGGCCAATGATCTCCTTATACCATCTCCTGTGCACACTAAATTTCTTCAGACAGTACTCATATTGTGCAGGAGAGGATGGGCTCAGATGAATTTCCCAGGTTTGTTCAAAAATCAATTTTATCAAAGAGTCATGCTCATGCTCGTAATATACTTGATTTATCATTGTGTTCATTATGGTTTCCTATTTTATTGACCTGTGTTTCTGTTAATGCCACAAAATATTTGTGAATGAGTAGTATCACTTTTCATTCACTAAAAATTTCCCCATAACCCGCTCGAGTGAATGATGTTAGGATGTAAGCCATAATTTTATGTATTTGATGCTTGCTAGGGGAAGTGGATGAAATAAGAAATTTTGTTATACTTTTTTTTTTTCTATCTAGTCACAATCTCTTTAATTGCATAGTTTGTGAGTGTGCCCTTATTGCCTCAAAAGGTGTTTCCTATGATATTTGTTGTAGTTAATGTTTTATAGTAATTCATTTTTTCTTTTGCTGAAAGAGAGGCACTGATTGTGCGTAATTCTATTTGTCTAGGAAATTTGACTTTGCTTGGTTTTCCTGTGGGAACGGCAGGATTATTGAGTTATGAAATGTGAATGGGGTGGAAGGTTTTTGAAACTAAAGAAGCATTACACTGTTACGTGGAAAGTTTCATATCAATTTCTATGTAGATCTAAAGCAGCATCGTTGCTGCTGAGGTTCAGTATGTGATTGCTAAATGTATTGATGGTGTTGCTCTGGTCTTTCAAAAGTGACCAGATTTAGTGAGCAGCAACATCTAACTTTGGGGTGTACAGATTGACTGTATGGCTGCTCATTTCTTTTTTCGCTCAACTACCTCCAAGTTGTAGCTATCTCTTTGTATTTGCAACAGCCAGTACTTTCTTGTTACCCACTATAATAAATGGATGGTTTTCTTTTTAACTGATTGAACATGCTGCTTTACTTATAGTACAGTGATTGAAAGTTGTTCTGCAAGCTCCCTATTGTGTTCTGTATGCAGACAGATAATGGAATATATATTCATGTATGAATGTGTTCACATAATTTAGTTTGGAAAAGTTACTTTTTTTATTATGAAGTTGCTAGTATGTCTGGTATCTAATTCTCTAGGTAGATATTTATCTGAAGACTTTTCTTGTTCAGTAAGACTGCATGCTAAAGCTAAAGGAAAAATCAAACCATTAAGCTTATGAAGTGTATGGTGTAGACAATGTTGGTATAGACAATGGTTTTACTGGAGTTAAATGGTACTGTATATTGGCACCATCTTTTGCTGTGTCTACCAAATTTAGATTAGGCAAAAAATATTGCCTGTTCTTTGTTGATGTTTTGTGGTTAATGTAACTCAAGTTTAGTAGTTCATGTAGTCAACTGTGGATTATTTTACCATTTGATGAAGCCTCCCATTATTCTCCATACTTCAAAAGCACTTTTCACCTCACAATTTTCTAACTGAGGTTTTGTTCCTTTTTTACCTCTGTATTTTGAAATAGTAAAGTGTCATTTAACTAACTTAGTTGTAACTCCCCAATGCAGTGTATAATCTTATTATTTTTCTGTCATATGGTGAGATGAACAGTTGTTTGTCTCTGCTCTATTGTGCCCTCCATTGGCGTTGCAGCTGTCTTTGCTCATTCATCATATTTGTTTGATCTCATCTGGTTCTTTGTAATGTGTGCTTTGTTGCTTTGTTTGCCAGACTTGGTAATTTCTATGTGTACCTTCATTGAATGACATAGTGACTTAATGAAATTAAATAAAATTTAAAATCAAAACTTGTTATTTAATTTGTCTTTGTTACCTCACCTAGTGTTATTCTCTACATGTGCGGAAAGGTCCAATTAACTATCGTAGGTCTACATTGAATACCACTGGCGTGGTGGAGGGTAAAGTCTAAACTATTCAGTCAAGAATAACTTACATTACACAAGATGGATAATACAAGAACGCACAAGGTTTAATACGATTCAAAGCAACTTGAGTAACTTATATTCAGTACTGTAGAAGTAAACCAACTATAAAACTGCAAAGAAAACAACCACAGAGCCGTTACGGCGAAAGTCCGATCCCGGCAAAAGTCTAGATTCGCCGAGGGTAGATGGCGAAATACAAAAAAAGGGTTTAATTTTAGTCATTCACTGGACCTGAGGCGGTGAAAATCCGAATGAATAATATGGGGGATACCACGTGTACGCCAAGGGGGTGGGGTGTAATCAAATGTCCACGATTGGGCAGAGCTGTCCACATGTAATTTCACAAGCAAGGCAATGACTTCCCATTCATTTACTAACAAAGCGTGCAGTGCGCATCGTGTTCGGACCGAGCCTTTCGAGTTTTCACAATTTTGACGGGAAATGAAATTTGTTATTTCGGGCGCAGTGTGTTTGGACCGCCCTCTCGACATGGTTTCGTCATGAAATTGGTGCTACATGACACCTACGACCCCGGAATAGCCGAGAAACGTGGGCAGCCCAAACTACACCTCATATCTTGCACGCATACTCGCAGATACGCGCGACCCCTGAAGGTGTTCCTGTACGTTTTTAGACTTCCCGTATTGGTCTATATCAATTTAGTCAAAATTTGGAACTTCCCAACCATTAAGCTCATCTCCCTTCCCCTTCACCCCTGGGCCTTCCCCACAATGCCAAAACAAAAATCAAGCCATGTCAAATATTCCACATTACACATTCGGACTTTCGTGCTAACAGAGCCTCTCTACTTCATGACAATGACAGTAAGAGCTTGGTAATTTTTTAGACCTTTGACAAATGGTAGAAAACGGCTTTGAGTACAATATGAGTAACATTGGAACACAAGTACAAGCTTACTAAAAATTCCTCGAATACTACTATTAAAAATATTCAAATAAAATAAGCATGTTGAATTCTATGACTTTTAAAGTGGTACTCAACAGAATCAAGTTGGTTAACAAGTGCAAGCAATTGCCAAAAGAAAAATGATTTGGATGTTATGGCAGGAATATAATTTTTACAATAATTCAAGAAAAAACTTACAGGTACTCATGAAATGATAAAGTTGACTAGACATAAAAAGAGTTCATTAAAATAGTGAATTCGAGAAATAGGAGAAAAAAAGTTTATGCTACAACTTGAAATTAACAACTTATCAAGACATGACAAAATATGATATATCTTCAGGCTGATTGTGTCATTGAATTAGTTATGATAAGAGATGATTAACATTCACAAAGCAGAAGACTATGACTAGAAAACTAAGTCTTTCTGTGGACACGAGAAAAATATGTACGACAGCAGCATTGTGCCAAGAACGTAGCTTAATAAGTATTCGCATTCAACATGCATGCATATAGCTAGAAAGAAATTTAATTCAAAGAACATAGAAGTAAAACTTAAGTCTGTGGAATGTTTCCACAATTTAGTTCCTTACACAATACTGATATTAATTATACTTGACATTACGAATCACAACAATGCATTGGTCTTGTCAAACTCAGCTGCGTTTCGTTTCATCTGGCATGAAATCACCCTCGTCTTCCCAGTTTTCAGAACCGCTATAGCAGTTACAAATTACATCACACATACCATAAAATTAAAAAGTTCCAACAAAAATGAACAAATAAATAATTACTACTGAATATCATAGTAACCCTCTCAATGAGGCCCAAACAGAAGAATATGGATATGGTAACTACATTGTTCAAGGATGTCAGATCCCAATCTAGACGGGATATTTACCACACTGCAACCTTGATCAACTCAATTACTATAATACAGAAAATGCAAACACAACAACAGGTGAATTTTCAAAGAAACAAAGAGATATTAAACCAGAGTTGCTAGTGGGTAATGTGCAAAAGACACTGAACTTTAATCTTCATCATATTACTCCCCTAAACGAATCTAAGATGACACTTCATGTATCAGAACACAAATATATTAGTTCCCCTTTTGATTAAAAAATATCAAATTTTGTTTACTTATCTACAAGGTACTGTATTTCAGAGAGTATCACCTTAATAGATCGAAGAACCTGAAGATGAACACACATTAAATAGATGTACAAAAGATAACCTTTTGACACTGTGGCACACAAACATTTCTCAATGTAATGGTTACAATGAAGTTTTCTTCAGTTCCATAAAATGAGATAATTACCCACTGCCCCACAAATTAAGTATTTTTCTTTCTTTGACTAATTAATGAATAGCAACTTGCTAATGGTTTTCCAACATTTTTAAGGACAGACACCAACACAAGGAAATAAGAATATCATACATGAGACTTCAAGTAACAGATCTACTTTTTTTTTAACACCGATACAGATGATGGTTTTGTAGGGTATGGTAGAAGTGTGATGTATATGATACGAGAAGCAGTGGTTGCCCTTGTCTCCCCTCTATCAATTTGGCCTTTTGTTGGAGTCACCAAAATATTCTCCAAGGAACTAGATGATGTGACTGATTTTTCAAGTTCAGGCACTTTAGATTTTAAAAACGGTTTGATGTAAACTATTTGGGATGTAGGAAGGGGTTTAAAGGAAGACAATCTGGATGAAATGTGGGGATCTTCTTCCCTTGCATTAATATTGACTGGACTAAAAGAGCTAAGATCCCCTCGAACAGATGTTGTCGAAGGTACAAACGGTGTTCCCAAAGAAGCATGGAGAGTAAATGCCTTCAACTCCGTTGGTGTAGTGGTTTGAGTCTGCATCGTCTCGTCGACAAAAACAGCATTACTGGACGGGTTTAGTACTGTTTCTTCTTCATCCTTCTTTAAAAGTAGAGTATCACATTCTGTAGACTTTGTTGGTCCATCAGTAACACCAAAACCATTCTTCATGATGCCGTTTGATGGAGAAACAACCTTATCAAAGAATTCAGTCTTTGGAGGAATAGTCTGACCACTAGTAGAAACATCAGCAAAAGTCACTGCAATGGAAGGAGTTTGAGTTTCTGCAACCAAGAAAAACCAACAATATATTGAACAACATAAAATATGATGCACTTGAATAATACCAGGGTTTTATTTCTCACCAGAATCTTTTTGAACTGTAACTGTTGGGGGCATGGGTAAAGCTTGGTATTATCTATTGCTATTAAGATAATTTTTCAGCCATTGGTGTATGGGCTCATCATTGTGTCGCACCCAATGAATATTAAGCATGATGGTTTCAAGACTCTGCTCCAATGCTCTCTGACCTGAACCCATGTCCATTCGGCGGAAGAAATAAGACACCTACAAAAACAATTGACGCCATTCATAATTTGTCTTTACGATGAACTAAATTGTGTAAATTGCTAAACAAACTAATTTTATCATTCAGTCTTTGTCGACACAAACACTTGCCTCCTTGTGATCATATTCTGATGCAAAATGATTGGTAACAGCTGACACTAAACCTCCCATAGTGAAAGTATTATTGCCGAAAGTATCCTGCAAATGACCCCAATGGGCACGTAAATGGCGCCATGAAAGAAGCCTGCCTTCCGGATTGGCAGCAACAACAGCCAAGACTATTTTAATGTCTTGAGGTTTGATCAAATCACGGTTCAACGTATTTTGCAGATATCTGTAGAACATCACCAGGTGTTCAGTATATTATAAAAAACAGAAACAAAAATGATCTTGTAAAAAAAAACAATTCAAATTACCTTTGTAGAAGCCATGGATCTGAGGCAACACCAAGGACCTTCAGTAACAGTTTCTTTTCACTCGGCACTCTGGACTTGTTGTACTTGTCCCAACAGAATTCCCATTCCTTGACCCCACCATACTTGATTCCTAGTTAGAAAATACACAAACTGGTTAAAAAAAAACAAAAAACAACCATAGTGGATAGAATCATGTCCAGTACACGTGGAATTGATTGATTGATTACTGTGTGCTAAGAATCATTGGTGACTTCCACATAGTCACCATGAAGCTGGCACCAAAATGCTTCCAGCTTATGTTATTTCCTAACTAACCATACCTGCTGCATAAATCACTTCTCGAAGATTTGGTGGAATCCTGGTATTTTTTTCCATCCATGCAGTGAACTTTGGTTTGGCCTCATTGATAGCAGACTCAACATTAGCTAATATTGCAGATGCCAAGATATCAGAACGCATTAATCTGAAAGAAGAATTGTGAGTGCACGTGTTACAAAAATAATCTAAGGAGTTGTGTGAGCAGTGTGCGATGTCTCCTTACTGTTTGAGATGAGGACCATTATCATCCCAGCCAATACTTTCAGAGATAGGTGTGATAAGCCTCTTTGTGTATTCCAAGAACATTCGATATGATGACGACTCTGCGAGTCTCCTCGCCCAGCCCTGAAAATGTTCCAAAGCAGTTGCCCACGGCACGTAATCCTTCTCTTTCAATAGGTACAATGACAGCTCAAGAGGAACAGTAGCATTGAGAAGGCCCGCCCTGCAAACACAACATAACTGATGACTCCAGAAAACGAAAATGAGGAGGCTGCAGAGATGTGAGCACAAAGTACCTGCATAGGGTGAAAACATCATCAATCAGAGATGCTCTGTCAGCTGGACTGAACACAGCATGGTTTTGCTTGAGGGCAGCAATGAGAGACATCCACATGTCCTCTGAATAAGTAACACGGTAAAATCCAGACTGATTGACATTTGCTTTCAACCACTTGATGTTTTCTGGGATGTTAAACTCAACTGGACAAAAGGGGGGGGGGGGAGGTTTTGTTATTTCGCATACCAAATACCTGGTGTAAGCCCACAATACACAACTTACCATTGGTTTGGTTCAACCAAACATACTGGGCCTCTTTATCTTGGTCAGTATAATAGCTCAAGGGCACATACCACTTTGCTGTCGGTGTTTCTTTGGTTGTGAGGTTTAGGTCGTGGTTCATAATGTCCGTTAGCAAGAATCTATCTTGAGTTGCAACAATCTTGTCTCCTTCTCTAATAAGAGTGATAAGAGGAAAACCCATTTGATTTGTCCATGAATCCATTATTACCTGCATAAAATAACAAGTATCAAACCAATCAAAATATTTGCTTAAAAAAATTTAACAAAAGAAGTTCCCCACAATAAAAGGAAAATCCCCAAATAATTCTCATGGTTCATTCAAAACCAGAACTCACCTTTACTTCCAAAGACTGATTGGCATGTTTACTGAAGACATCCCAGAGATCTTTTGTCTCAGCATTGCTGTACATGTGCATGTTTAGGTAATCATTGAGTCCACTGCGCATTATTTCCTCATGAAGGAATTTCTCAAGCATGTACAAGACAGATGCACCCTAAAAATTGAAAAAGGTAAAAATTACTCTAGCTAGAGCAAAAACACTTTTCTAGCAAGCTTTTATTGAGTAAGCTTAAAATCGTACCTTATTATAAGATATGGTGTCAAATATGGACTCAATCTCAGTAGGGTCACCAACTTGCACTGAGATTGGGTGAGAGGTAGCCAGTGCATCAAGGGAAAGGGCGGGTTGTGTTTTATCAAGAATAAATTGTTCCATCATTCGCCAGTCTGGCATCACATGATCAACACCCACATATTCCAAAAAGCTTGCGAACCCTTCATTTAGCCACAGATCATTCCACCATTTCATAGTAACTAGATTGCCAAACCACTACAAAAAGTGGACAACACCAAACCAAACCAATTAAGCAGGTCATTATCATATACTTACAAGTAACTTCCACAGCTACTGTATTTTCTTTGGGCATACCTGGTGAGCAAGTTCATGAGCAACTACGATAGCCACCCACTGCTTGGCTGCTGAAGATGTTTCATCAGGATCATATAATATAGATGTTTCTCTGTATGTTATCAAACCCCAATTTTCCATAGCACCAGCCGCAAAGTCAGGAATTGCTATTAAATCTGTAGTGGAATGAAAAAATGAGTGGGAGAAAGCAGGGGGAATATTGGATTACTTCATACCACAAAAACATTAGTTGAATATATAGAAGCCATTAAATAACTTCACCTTGTTTAGGAAGAGGATATGGGACACCAAAATAGTCCTCATAGTGATCCATCATTTGGGTTGCTATACTCAAGGCAAAATTGGCCTGAGGTAGAAGCTCATGAGGAGCATACACAGACACAGTTATATTTTTTGATGTATGCTGCATAATACTCTTATAATCACAAACGACAAACGCAACCAAATATGAGCTCATCTCGACGGATTCCTCAAAGTCATCTCTTAACTATAAAAGAAAGATGATTGATGAAACACTTGGTGAGCAAAAGTGCAACCAAAACATTTTAAATAAAAAATATTTTAAATAATAATACTCACTAATCCAGTGCCCATGTAGAAACCTGCATCTTCTGTATTTGCAATAGGGGTATTGAACAATGCTATGTGGAATCGATCACGGAATATGGACATGCGGAAACGAGCTTTTAACTGTGGCTCATCAAAACAAGGAAATGCAGACCGAGCATAGGTGGGTTCAAAATGTGTTGTAGCCAGGAATCTAAAAGATAAATAATGAAATAAATAATTAGTAAATCAGATATTACTGTTCTTAAAAATCGGTTCAGATTATTTAAATTTACTTGGTTTCTCCCTGTTTGTTGACGTAACTGCTGAGGTAAAAGCCTTCCAAATCACGACCAAGGCGAGAATTGAACCGAACAACTAATGTGTAATTAACTTTCTTTCTTAGCTTTTCTTTTAACTCCATATAAACTTGTTGTCCAGCAGGATATTCAAGGAATCTTGTGATAGGCAGTCTATGCCCCTTGCGGTCGATGGAATTCGGAGGGGCATTGGAAATCAAATGCTGAAAAAAATGTAAAATAAGATTTTTTCCAGTCTGCGAACAATAAGATCACACTAGCTCCTAGTTACAGTCAATAAATACCTTTTCAGTCAGAGTTAAGTTTTTGCTATGAAAGACAATGAAGTTTGTTTCTTTATCCACTTGAAAATCAATCGTCACTTGTCCTGTCAGAAGAAAAGTATTGGTTAATATAATACAACTGTTACATTTTTTACCAATTTGTGAAACACACTGTAGGAATTACCTTTCACATCAAGAGTGGTGAGGTTTGGATGAATATTAATCTTGTATCGCATTGGCTTGATAAAAGTTGGTAAGCGGGGATTGTTCCAAGGAAAAAGCTCATTATTAGTGGCAATAGGAATCTTTGGACTTGGTGGCAATGGCATATCCTCCTCATCTATGTCTGCAGGCTTCACTCCAAGGCATGGACAATCTACAGAAAATTAAAGTTTGTTAGGTATAAGTGAAAATATTTTAAATATTATAGCACATATTACCACATAAAATCTACCTGCTTGTGGGCCTGTTGTAGCAAGTACAACAGAGCCTACAAAGAGTACAGCAAACACTGCACAGGCTATTATAAGTGCTCTTTTCTGTGAGCATACTGCGACTCCGTTGTGCTCGTAAAGGCTGCGCTTGTGGATGGATTGGCTCTCTCCGGCACAGCATGTCGCCCCTGTAATCCAATGACCAATTAGAATTTCCAAGTAGAGTCAAGTGACATTAATGAGTTTCACTTTTGCACAAAGCACTACTACATGCATTAAGTAAAATGACGCAGAAAATGTCATCCAACTCACAATTCTTACACTAAATTACTAATCACGCATCAAGATTCAACACATAAATATTAGTACATAAGAAATGACTTCATTTGTAAATGTTTGTATCCCATAATAACTTAACAGAATATTACATGAAAATTTACCAGAGTGCATAGTTTGAAGATTACTTTCAACAATGAGGAGATTGGGACCAGTTGCAATTTTGCAGATGTATTCCACAACGTATCGGTATGCAGTTTATTCGATTGTATTTCATGTTACCATCGTTTCACGCTTAATTACATCTCAGCTCCACACTGATGCAAGCACAACAGAGCTGTATCAAAAAAGACGAAATAAAAAAACAGAACTACAGTAACAACATGCATACTTCCAAAACAACTACAGACAGCACAGGCACATTACACATATCATCTAGAAAACCACACATTTTTGAAAATCCAAGGATATTCTTAAGGGCTCCTTCATGTAACCTGAACTACTCTAATACAAAATCTACAACAAGAAAATACATCTTCTAAAGACCCGGTAACGGGCACCAGCTGTCAAACTACTACATCTACCCCTGGTCTACTGGCGTCGACAGACAGCAGCCCTACGCCCACGCCGCCCACTTGCGCCGAGCCGGCAGCCGTACCTGTCAGGAATGCCACATCGTCCACATCTTGTTCACTCATCCCTGCGGGCCTCCTCCAAACAACACCCTCGACTTGCTGCTCGCTGTTCACGTACGAGACCTTAACCAAGCGCTCCCTGGCGCCCGTGGCCCGTGGGGGTAGTGCTCGTGCCTGCACCCCTTGGCCTCGGACCGTCCCGTCCTGCGGTACCGCTACCGTCTGCCGCCGCTGCCGCTGCCGCTACTCATTCGAGCTGAATTCGAGCGAAATTACGGCGCGGGGCAAGCTGAAGACGCCTTCGCCTCGCCCCGTGGGCTGCTGAACGGAGCGAGTGCGGGTAACAGCACGGAGCACGGCTAGGGGCGGGTAGCGCGGCGCAGCCGCAGCGAACAGCACTCACTTGCCAGTTTGTTTGGCTGCGATCGAACGCGAAGCGAACGCAAACCCACACGCGACGCGGGTGCAGCCTAGCCCAGCCTTGACGCGGCGGTAGTAGTAGCAGTAGCGGCAGGCGGCAGCGGCAGCAGACGGGCAGGCGCCTGCTCCGCTCCGCAACCCCATGCGCCCACCCCCTTAACCCCCCCCCCCCCCCAATCCTTCCACCACCCCGCCCCTACCCCTTCCCGGCGAGTACGGCCAGCGGAGCGAGTGCGCACGCGCGCGGAGTGGGCGACGGGAGAGAGACAGAGAGCGTGCGTGCAGCGTCCTGCTCCGCACAGTGGTGTGGGAGAGAGACGGCAAGAGACGGGCGCAGCCGGGCGGGGTGCGGTCAAAAATTGATTCATTCGGACCAGACGCGGCGCGACGCTCAACTGTTGGCGGCTTCGGTGACGAGACTGGGGGAAGGAGATGCCAACCCCTAACTGAAATGTCCTCATGAAAGTATAAATAAAAATAAACAAAAAAGAATACCCTAGCCGTTAAAGAGCTGAGCTTATGGCTGCGGGGTGCAAGCAAGTTCCGAGCAGCTACTGCAGAGATGCTGCGCCAGCTGCGCGCGCAGTGCCGGGGCGCTGAGGAAGGCCAAGCCCGTCCCGGACTTACCTGGACCGCAGCCCGCCTCAAACTCTGCCGCCTCCACGGGGTCGCCGAGGTCGGCGTCCACTCTGCAGCCGCGCCGCCGGCCCGTCAGGTTGGGCAACCACCACCACGTCGGCTCCTCCCCGGCCTCGGCGTCCACGATCTCTGTGCAGGGAAGCCGGGGTCAGAGGGTGTCGGCAGGCAGAGTACTCGGGTAGTCCGGGCCAGTCGGGGCTGATCTGAGGAAATCCGGGTGAACCGGGTAGTCCGACTAGTTCTCCCCTTAGTTGCTCAGCTACGGTGGCCGCATGTCGGGCATCTCAGGCCGTGACGACCACATCTGCTATGGCAAACGTAAAAGTTTAAGACTCAACCGTTCGGCGCACAGCACAGACCCCCCCCCCCCCCCCTCTCCCTCTCTCTCTCTCTCTCTCCCTCTTTCTTACTCCCACCGCATATTCCCTAGCCACCACTAAAGATGCGCCGCCATGTGTTGGTTTTCGAGAGATATTTGAGGGGCGGGCATGTTGACACACCCCCTTCCCTTTTCGGTCGGGGCCCGGATCAGGTCCGGATCAGGTATGGGTCAGGTATGGGTCAGGTATGGGCCGGCCCTTAGTCACCTGAGATGGTCGGGGGTCTGCTGGTCTGCGGCGCGCCGGCCCCGTTGGCCCCGTTGGCCCCGTTGGCCCCGTTGGCCCCGTTGGCCCTGGGGGCCCTGCTCCGGTTCTGGTGGGGCTGCGGGGTCTCCTTGTCCTTCCGGGCCGCCGGCTCCGCCGTCCCCCGGCCTACCCGGCCCCGGCCGCATGACGCCCCGAAGGCCCCGAGGTCCGGGGCCGCCAGCAGGTCCAAGGCGATGGCCTCTCGAGCCCCCGCCTCCGACATGTCCTCGGCTGGGCCGGCAGGGCTCCGCAGGGCTCCGCAAGGCTCCGCAGGGCTCCGCAGGGCTCTGCAAGCCAGGAGGTCAGGTTCAATCGCACTTATTTCGGCACTCCGCGTGCACGTGCACTGTGTGTAGTCCCCCCTCCCCCCTCTCCTCCCCAACCCTCCCCCAGCCCGGCCCCTCTAGGGAGGCGGAGTGAGGGAGGGGCAGAGGCCTCCGAACGTAAGGCGCCATGCATTATTTGTGCAATCCCTTGCGGGAAGAGAAATGCGGGCCAAGTCTTTTATGTTCGCCATCAAACATCGCAGCCCAAGGCGCACGCCCAAAGTTTCTTCTCTGGCGAAACTAAAATCCGATGGTTCTGTATCGCTATCGCCTCGGCCGGGGAACCTCCCGGGCCGGAGGGTACCTGCTCGGCTCTGCACTGCCGGGGGTGGAGTGGGTGGGGCCGAGGGACCCCGGCAGCAGCGGGCCCTGCTGGGCTGTCCTTTACCAGGGGTCGTGCTGCAAATGTCGAGGCGGCCCGCTTTGTCCGGGGCGGCCGGCGCGGCGCTGGTGGTGACGGTCGTGTGACGGTGACCTGGGAGCGGGAGCAGCGGGAGCAGGAGGAGCAGCGGCAGCAGCGGGAGCAGCGGCAGCAGCGGGAGCAGCGGGAGCAGCGGGAGCAGTGGCAGCAGCGGGAGCAGCGGGAGCAGCGGGAGCAGCGGGAGCAGCGGGAGCAGCGGGAGCAGCGGGAGCAGGGGAGCAGCGGGAGCAGCGGGGTCAGCGGGAGCAGCGGGAGCAGCGGGAGCAGCGGGAGTAGCGGGAGCAGCGGAGGCAGCGGGGGCAGCGGGGGCAGTGGGAGCAGCGGGACAACAGTGGTTAAAGTATCAATAGCGCGCTGCTCCTCCTCACCACAGCTCCGTAGCGTAGTGGGCTAGCGGCCCGTTAAATGTAGAGGCCTAGGGTTCGGCCTTCTACATTTTTCAAGCGTAAGGCCTCGGAATCTGGAGTATTCGGGCAACACCTACTTGGATACATGGCGTAGAAGAGTAGAGTACAATCGGCTTCGGCCGTGTACGATCTGGGCATCCTACCTCCCTCTCAATCCGCGAGGGAGTGGCCTCACGGCCACAGACCAACTGGCTGGTCGAAGGGGGCTGACTCCTGAAATCTAGTCAGCGGAAGGGGCGATGTTGGCCGTTGCGGAAGCCTGCCTACCAAGGCGGCTGCGTCGTGCCTGTGTCTTAGCGGCGGTCAACTCCTGGTACACCGGTTCCCATCCGAACACCGAAGTTAAGCAGGAACGGTTCCGGACGGAAGTCTGGGACGAGGTAGGACCCACCCATTTTTGCCGTTTTTAGACTTTCACCCTTAGTGAAAGGCTTGTTCAAGGGCAAAATAAGAATAATTATTGTTATTTATTATCACTTCTTACGCCCAACCCAACGTACACCACATTGGGGCTGACGCCTCAGTTGTGCCCGCAACAACAACAACAACAACAACAACAGCCGGCACAACGGGACGGGAGGGAATGGAATGGTCACCTGGGTCACCTCGTTCAGCAGAGCAGGCGTCCCCCGGTGTCCTCCGCGTGTCCCCAGACGTCACGGCCGGCCTGCTGGCTGCGGCTGCCTCCACGACCCGCGCCCTCCGCAGCGTTCGACTGCCTCCACCCCACTGCAGCCACCGGCAGCCACTGGCCACGCCGTGCACGCCACCCGCCGCCGGGCCGCTGGGGCTGCGGGGGCTGCGGGGGCGTTGAGCCAGACTAGGGAATGGGGCTGCTTGGGGGGGGGGGGGGGGGGCTCTACCTCCCACTTACGGTCCGCGGTTATGGCTGCAAGCTTATTGGCAACCATTAGCGCGGATAACAACGGTTCAGGTGAGAGCATCTTTCTCTTTCTCCCCCCCCCCCCCTCTCTCTCCCTCTCTCTCTCTCTCTCTCTCTCTCTCTCTCTCTCTCTCTCTCTCTCTCTCTCTCTCTCTCTCTCTCTCTCTCTCTCTCTCTCTCTCTCTCTCTCTCTCTCGCTCGCTCGTGGGGACGCACCGGCAAGAGGGACCTATGCAGGAGAGGGACGTAGCACGCGAAAAAAAGGAAAACGGAATTTTGAAATACCCGGTGTCCTATTAGCCCCGTGCGAAGGGGAAGGTAGGCGAGCCCGCCACGCACGAGCTCCGTCTCTTTCTGTCTCACACGCCTGGCCGAGACAGAGGCGGAGCTCGGGCGCGGCGGGCTTGCCTATCTTTCCCTTTGCACGGGGAAAACGGGGGACACCTGGTATTGTTTTTTTTTTTTTTTTTTTCATTTTTCTTTGGTGTCGGCCGCATGTGTTTTTCTGGATGCTCTGTCGGCCACCGGCGGCACTACAAGACGCACCAGACCAGCCGCACAGCCCGCAGCCACTCGGCAGCCACTCGGCAGCCACTCGGCAGCCACTCGGCAGCCACTCGGCAGCCACTCGGCAGCCACTCGGCAGCCACTCGGCAGCCACTCGACAGCCACTCGGCAGCCGCTCGGCAGCCACTCGGCAGCCGCTCGGCAGCCACTCGGCACTAGCAACTGTTTGGCGGCACGGAATGTCATGGCATCATGTCACCGCTGCGGTTACTACGCAAATCACTCGGAGAGAAAGACAGACAGGCGGGCAGAATTAAAGAGCGACAAGGAGAAGGCGAGGAGAAGCAGAGCCGCCGCTTTTCACCTTTTTACGGCGTTGTGAACTTGGCAAATCGCTGAAGCTGCGCATGAAGACGCTGGCAGCGCCCCCGCCGCCCCCGCCCCCGCCCCCGACCCCGCCCCCGCCGCCAGGGCCTAGCCCGGCCCAGCCCAGGGCGAGGTATTAACCAATCCTGCGTCAATTAGGCATCGCTCGGCGGGCGTCAGCAAGAGGCAAGGAAGGATCGAAGGAGCCCTCTCCTCCCATCGCCTCTTCTCTCCTCTTCTCTCCCGTCTAGGATAAAGAATTTACCATATCTTAAATTTAAATCTGCTGTCAAAAAAAGTTATTAGTAGAAGGAGAGTTCTACTCTCTTGTTTGTGCTATGTTTTTTAAATATTTTATAGAATGTTAATAACATTGTCTATAACTTCTAAGTTCAATGACAATAAATCTAAAATCTCAAAATCTCAAATCTCTCCTCTCCTCTCCTCTCCTCTCCTCTCCTCTCCTCTCCTCTCCTCTCCTCTCCTCTCCTCTCCTCAAAACAAATGAAACCAAATTTCAGCTTAACAAAGATATTCATAATTACAACACAAGAGAGAGATTAAATATACATCCTATCATTAGAATGCTGAAGGTCAGTCAGAGAGACATTCTGTATTTTGGTGCAAAGTGCTTTAATGTTTTACCCTCTAGGATAAGGAATTTACCATTTATTAAATTTAAATCTGCTGTGAAACAGTTACTATTAGAAGGAGAGTTCTACTCCGTAAATGATTATGTGAGCTATGCCGCTATGCCGACACGGGGAGACAGCGGCACTACGGACGGACCATGAGGCTAGGCCGCGTGTGCTGCTCGTCTCCATCCACCTATCCTAGGCAGCATGACAACGGTAACCCAACCCTATCACTCCCTTATTACTCCGATGACGCCCGAGGGAATAACGACTCCTAAAAATTTTATCTGTCGGATACTACTCGGATTACCATAGGTTACCCCCGATTGCCCCGCATTACCCCGTACGACGGATTACCCCGGATTACCTAGGATTTCCTGGCCCCATTATCGAGGATTACCCGGATCACCTCGGAATATCCCCAATTACCTCGCATTACCCCGGATTAATTTGGATTACCCCGGATTACCTAGGTGAAATTACCCCGGGTATGGCGGTTTACCTCGGTTTACCCCGCTTCTCAGATTACCTGAGATTACCTCCGGATTACCCAGGATTACCCTGGAATGCCCGAATTACCCGACCCCCTCGCTAGCGCCGATAGCCGATGTCGCACGGTGCCGGTCAGGGGATCGTGGAGGGGGTCGTTCACAGACCACGTGAGTTCTCGCTTCGGGCCCTCTGATTGGCGGGTGAGTGGAGGCGTGGGTGGTGCTGGACCAAACTGTCGCTGGCTCCAGTCTCCTTGAGAGAGACTGCAGGCTCTCGCGGGTTCGATTCCCACGGGCGGCTCTAACGCACTGCCCCCGCTCCCCTGCTACCCCTCCGATGTTGTAAAATGAGAAGTGTGACGTCGATTACGTGTCAACATCCCCTAATTCTGACTAATTCTCCAGAAGAGAGCACTCCATTGGGGAGGAATCCGATTTGCAGCCCTGATTGGCATCCCCGGTGGTGGGAGTGGGGGGGGGGGGGGGGGGGAGGAAGCGAGTGGGGGTCCATGTCCGGACCGTCCGCGGCCGGCAGGGCCTGTCAGGACGGCACCGGCGCCAGGTCAGAGATCATCGGACTCGGGGGACCTGCCTAGCCGAAAACGCCTGGCCTGAAGGAGCATCTCTGCCTGGGAATGCAACTAGTACTATATTTGGGGGGGGGAGGGTGATGAGGGCGGCGTTGTCGTCACGGTACGCCCCCAGCCGCCCCCCTCCCCCCCGGTTCACCACCCCCCGGGCAGCCCCGGGGCACGGCCGGCGCGTGGCAGGGAGGCGCGCCGCCGACGCGGTATAAAACGCCGTCCCGCCCCCAAGTGAGCACAGATCCCGTCCCATCACAGCCGCCCCAACATGGTGAGAGAGGTAAGTGCATCTTCTTGCCTGAGGCGAGGCGAGGCCGGCCCGGCGGAGTGGAGTGGAACGGCGTCCGACTTTTGCTCGCACTCGCTCCGGCGCGTTCGTAAGCAGCGTTCGCAGCTGGTCTGCGGCACTTCGGTAAGAGTGGAATGTAGGCGGCAGCGGCAGGCCACTTAGAATGGGTAAGGGACTTTTGAGAAGTTGGCATCACATATGCAGGATCTGAAACCGTGGTGCACAACGCCTGCAGGGTAGGCAACCACGCGGCTCCTGCGTGCACGCGTGTCGTGCGGGCTTGGCCTACACAATGCGCTCGAAAAATCAAAATTTTATTTTTTTGTCCAAATTCTCAAAAATGGCAAGGCTTGCGCCTTACCAGTTTTTATCCGGAAAATATTTTGTGTTCCGGATTTCGTACAAATTGATATGTAGCACCCTTAGTTGCTCAGAAACGGCCGTAGTTTCGTCGTGTGAGGCGCTGGAAGTGACGTGTAGTTTGGGTTGCCTACCTTGAGGGCGTGGACATTGTTTTCTGCATTTCTGGGGTCATAGGTGTCATGAGACACTAATTTTATGACGATACCGTGTCTAGGGGTCGGTCCGAACACGATGCGCTCGAAAAATCAAAATTTTGTTTTGTGTCAAAATTCTTAAAAATGGCAAGGACATTGTTTTTGTCCGCCCACCCTGTTTCAGACGTATACTTAATGGAGGCCAGCTTCGGCGTCTTCAGGCCGGTCTCCGTCTATCGCCTCATCTCTCGCGAATAACACGATTTCGGGCCCCGCTCTGCCCTAGCCGAGCCGCAGCTGCGCCATCAGGCAAAGCTCTCGAAGCTGCCGAAGCGCGACACCCGATGCGCCCGGCTCGGCTCGGCTCGGCTCGGCTCGGCTCGGCTCGGCTCGGCTCGGCTCGGCTCGGCTCGGGGCTGTTTAATTGAGCAGTTTAGGACGCAGCGGGTACCGCACAGCACAGCGCAGCAGCGGGGCACGTCCAGGAAGCCGTCATGTCGTGTGCCAAGCGCCGGTGTGCCGTCGGGGGCCACCCACTCCGCCACGCGCAACGCCACGCGCCAAAAAAAAATCGACTTTAAAACTTTACTTTTCTGAAAAATATTTTTTCTTCTGGTGCATTTCGTTTTGTAAAATAAAACTGGCACACGCGGTTTCCTCTCACCGGTATTTTACTCTTCCGGGGTAATCCGGGGTAATCCGGGGTAATCATAGGTAATCCGTGGTAATCTGGGGTAATCCGAGTAACCTGGGGTAATCTGGGGTAATCCGAGTAACCAGGGGTAATCTGGGGTAATCCGAGTAACCCGGGGTAATCTGGGGTAATCTGAGAAACCCGTGGTAATCCGGTTAGTCCGTAATCCGACAGACACCAATTTTAGGAATCGTTACCCCCGAGGGACTGGAAGGGGGCTTCGGGGGCCGCGCCGCGCATCGCCCGCCCGCCGGGGAGCGTAAAGTTGTTCCCTGACCACGGCGGACCTGACCGGGGCCGAGACCTGCAGAGGGCAGGCGGCAGGCAGGGCGCGCAGCTCTGACACCGCAGCCCCCGGCAGCCCCCGGCAGCCCCCGGCAGCCCCCGAATACCGGCGTCGTTATGCCAAACAGATTGAGTCCGGCTGTGTGTGGGGGAGGGGGGATGAGGGGGGAGAGGGAGAGAGAGAGAGAGAGAGAGAGAGAGAGAGAGAGAGAGAGAGAGAGAGAGAGAGAGAGAGAGAGAGAGAGAGAGAGAGAGAGAGAGAGAGAGAGAGAGATCTAGCCGTGGTTTACACCCCCTCCCCCACCCCTTCCCCCGGGGGGCCATGCCCACACTCAACCCCTAATACGGAAAGGAATTATCGGTGGCTGATGGCAACGTGGTAACGCCATCATGCACGGTGCCACGCTGCCTCCCCCGCCCCGTCCTTTCGCTGACGGGGTTTGGCTTGCGGTGACAGAACGCCGTGCGGCGGGCGCAGTGCGTTAGGGGCCGGTCCAGCCGAGGTAGTCCAGGGTAATCCAGGGTAATCCAGGGTAATCCGGGTAATCCGACCGGTTTTGCCAGTTGTTTCCCAGTCCGCTGTGTTACACTTGGCGTTACGCTGTTTGTGGACAGAATCGGTTAGTGTCGCTGCTGCTGCTGGGCTGCTGCGCGCTGCTGTGCGCCACGCCGGTGGCCTCGAGGTCCAGTCACCACCTCATGCACCGCCACGACCTCCACCACGACGCCGACCTCCACCACCACCACGACGGCGCGAGGCGCGTCCCCCGGGAGGTGGACGACAACGAGGCCGAGGCCACCGACGTGGGCCCCGAGCGCGACGCTGACCAACAGTACCAGCAGCAAGAGGAGGCGCAGGAGGCGCGCCACTTCAACAGGCTGTCCGAGGACAACTTCGAGGACGAGCAGGTGAGCGTCAGCGGCGTGCCGGGAGCCGAGGGAAAAATGATCAATGATCACGGGGGGGGAAATCAAAATAAATCATGATGAGAAAAACACTTCAAAAAAAGGAAGTATACGACACAAAATGTTTTTTCAAAAAATCAGAAAGAGTCCAAAGAAAAATCAAAATAGCCAAGGAGAGTACGAAACGAAAAGAAAAGAAACAACTCAGATTCATGCCGATATCATTTTGAGAAAAAACTGTTTTTTGTTGGGAAAAAGATAAAAAAGAAACAGCCATATGATTTAAGTCGGTGTGGAGCGACACGGTTCTGCCTTGCTCAGACTGCGGGTGGTCTCTGCCCGCAGGACATTGTGTACGACTTCTCGTACGAGGTCAAGGATCCGCACACCGGCAACGACTTCGGCCACCGCCAGAGCCGGTCCGGGGGGCTGACCCAGGGCCAGTACCGGGTGCTGCTCCCCGACGGCCGCATGCAGGTCGTGGACTACGTCTCGGACCGGGACGGCTTCCGGCCCAACATCCGCTACGAGGACGTCGGCATCCCCGTGTTCGCCGGCACCGAGCAGCACGAGCAGTTCGCCGACGGCAGCAACCACTTCGAGCAGGAGCAGGGGCTGCCAGCAGACGCGGCCGCCGGAGCCGGCCCCACGCAGGGACCCAGCCCGGACGAGCTGCGGCGGCGGCGGCGCGAGGCCACCGGGGGCCTCAGCCAAGGCCTCAGCCAAGGCCTCAGCCAAGGCCTCAGCCAAGGCCTCAGCCAAGGCCTCAGCCGGCGCCACCACCACCACTGACCACCCTCACGACCTCCACCACCACCACCACCACCACTCTCCTCGACATCACACGGCTCCCGGCCGGGAAGGACAAAAAAAAAAGCTGGAAATGCCATAAAAACTCATAAAATAAACCAATGGAATCAGACAGGATTCTTATTTTTAATGTGTATCGGCCATCGCCGTTTTCACCCAAAGTCCCACCCCTCGGAATTATTGCGGGAAAATTCCTGAAAATATTTCAAGGTTGTCTAGTTGACCGTTGACAGGAAAGATTGGAAGGGACTAGAAGTGACTGTAGATGAGCGTGTTCTGTTTCGCCATGTGGTGCGGCCATGAGATGCGGCCCCAGGATGCAGCCTATTGGCGGGTGCCGTCAGCAACTGGGACTTGGGGCTGAAGGACGAAGCAAACGACGCAGCGAGTACAACTATACAAAACTTTTTATTTGCGAAGAATTTTGTCGACAGTTGAACACAACGGCACTCGACCGCACCGTCACTCATATACACGTACAAAAAGAAACCAAAAATAATTCCGATTTATCATCATTATATGCCGGCGATGACACTACATTTATAAAATGTGTTCCAACACCCAAGACGTAGCGAGGCGTAGCAAGGCTCCAAGTAGCATGGCACCGGTAGGTTGGAGCTGCCTCACACTAAGTACTCTGCTTTCAATAGAAAGCGATCTGTTGTGGTCAAGCACCACACTCCAAGCTGCTAAACTTTTTCTTCTTATTCTTTACAAAGAATGGTAACTATAGTGCAATCATTTAGACGCATACATATATATATCTCTTCCTCTCGTAGTTTACTTAGTAAATTTTTCGTGTTCCTTCTGTAATAAAGCGAGTCGAATAACCGACCAAATTCTATAACGTATTCATATTCTCCCAGTCGAACACATTTTATCTTTCTGACAGTGGCCAGACCACGACGGCGGAGGTGGTTCTGGCTATTGCAAAACACCAGCGACAGTTTCGTCTCATAAAGAAGTCGGCTTCTTTCGTTCTCATTCTCTGGGTACAACACCGCTTGGGCCCGCCGGAGCGACGCCCCCCTCTAGCCCCCCCCCCCCCCCCTCCTGTTATGACTCTTCCGCAGAACACAGGTGTGGCTCACCCTCTTTAAAAGACGCTTTTAACCAGGAGGAAAAATTAATGCCATCCCTGACATTTCATTAATGTCCTCAAAGAGTAAGTCCCCCCCCCCCCCCGGCCCGCTGCGCGTTGTACACCAGATAGGAGATCGAGGTTTGCAAAGCACCAATCAGGCTCCGCGATGTCGAGGCTCGTCACTGTCTGACCAGTCTGCCATGACAAACGGATCCGTAAATATTTTTCCACTTTCTTCAAAGGCCTGGAAACAATCACTTCTTCGTGGAGCCGCGGCGTGGCATGTGACATGGTCAGGCCAAGGCTCTGTGGGACGCCACCGTTTCTCGAACATGCACAAGGCGGCAGTGTCTAAAGTCAGGTACATTTTTTGTTGGCGGGGACGTTGTTGGCAGCCCCGCCGGGGGGGAAAGGGGGAGCGGGCGGGAGTGTCCGTGTGGACAAGGCAAGATTTTGGAGAATGTCGGGAGGATTTCGCGAATTTCGGTCAAATTTTCTCCGTTCTCTGTAGTTGAGGTTGGAAATGAGTTCTCTCTCCCTGATTCTCGTGAACCGCGAGTCTTCGGGTCTCCCCCTCGGTCTCGGTGCCCGCCGTGGTGCTGGCGGCTGGCGGCGGCCGGCTGCTCATCGCAGCTGCTGCAGGGCGTCATCGCTGAGGCCGAGGCCGGCGGGGGGCCCACGGAGCAGGAAGGCGCACTGGACGCGGCAGACGTCGTCCCGGAGCACGGCGCGGAGGTCGGCGCTCTCCGCCAGCGTGATGCAGTTGTGCACGCGCAGCGACTGGCACACGGGCTGGACACGGAGCGGACACACACTGTGACTTGGCCAGGGGCCGAGGACAAACCACGAGAGGGAGAGAAGAGAATCGAGTGGTACTTACGCCCTCCCGGGTGCACGAGCACTGCACGCAGGGCGAGATCTTGGCCGAGTCCCCGACGGGGATGTCCTTGCCGGCGACGCGGCACGCCGGCCGCTCCAGCCACTCCGTCAGGTCCATGGCGGGGATGTCGTTGCAGGTGACGCGCGGGTTCCTGCAGCAGACAAGGGAGGCGGGGAATATGGAGCTGCCCGCGCCTAGCGGCAACATCGTGGACGTGCTGACGGCGCCGGGGCCGCACTCACAGGAAGGGGTCGGGCAGGTCCAGGACGTTGCGCTGGATCCGGTCGACGCGGTCCAGGGTGTTACACAGGACCCGGGCCAGGGACGTCTGCCGGATCTCCGTGAGCTGGCCCTCCGTGAAGCGCAGCAGCGGGTCCGCGGTCTCGTACCTGTGCAGGAGGGGGGCGGGGCCCGAGGCGGGCCGGTCACACACCACGTGACTCAAACAGGAGGGGCGATACTTTACGGGTTGCCTACCTTCAGGGGAAGAGTTTCAATAATTCCTAATGTTCAAGGGCAGGGGTGTAAACTTTCAAAAAATTTGCCCAATAATTTTCGAGAGGCCTTTTTCAAACCAATTTTTCAATGAATTTTTTCAATTTTTCATGAAGATTTTTCACTTTCGTACGGAAATTTGTGAACTTTCCAACGAAAAATGTTCCTCCACCCCCCCCCTCTCTCTCTCTTTCTCTCTCTCTCTCTCTCTCTATCTATCTATCTCTCTTTCTCTCTCTCTCTCTCTCTCTCTCTCTCTCTCTCTCTCTTTCTGTCTCTCTCTCTCTCTGTCTCTGTCTCTCTCTCTGTCTCTCCCAGTGTCTCTCTCTTTGTCTCTCTCTCTCTCTCCCTCTCTCACCAGAAGCGGTCGCAGCGGCGGAGGCGGGAGAAGACGCCGCCGATGATGCAGGCTAGGGTGGGCCCGATGACGCCGCCGGGCACGGGCCGCTCGCTCATGCCGCCGGGGAACAGGTCGATGTCGTCCACGTGCGCGTACAGCCGCTTCAGCACCTCCACCTGGGCGGCCGGCACCTCGCCGAGCAGGTCCTCGAACCGCTTGGCGCGGGTCATGTTGCACAGCTCGCGGTAGTTGTTGTAGCCGGGGACGCCGTGGTCACGCGCTGCAACACGGAGGCCGAACACCACTTTAGCCGGGCGACTCTATTCTCGTCGGCGAGAAGCCTCCCCCTCCGTCTCCTCCTCTCCCTCCGCTCACCGCGCTGCATGTTGATGGCGACCAGGTCGAAGCCGGAGAAGGGCTGCACCGGGTTCCGCTGCTCGAACAGGTGGTTCGTCACCTCCTTCGTGATGAACTGGTCCAGCGTCTGCATCGGGGTGGCGATGAGGCCGCGCACGATCTCGTCCACCATCCCGGGCTGCAGCAGGAGAAGCACGCCGTCAGCAGTCAGAGCGAACCTACCCTAGCCTACCTTAACCCACCCTAACCTGCCCTAACCCAACCTAACCTGATGGAAGACGTCCGAGTTGAAGAAGTGGTCCCGCAGGCGCACAGGGGGCTCCACCCGGTTGTACTGGGGGTCCATGCGGACGAAGTGCGGCTGCAGCAGGCTGTGGCCGAAGCGGAAGGCGGCCGACGAGAACTCGTTGACCAGCGTGGCGTCGCAGGAGTCGTCGTAGCCTGCGGGGGCAGGACGAGAGAGGCGGAGTCAAACTGGGGAAACTGTGCGTGCTGTACGCGGCTGTGATCGTGGGGTCCCTCACGCAGAATAATCAATGCACACCCTCAAAACAATCAGTTAAAAAAAGTATTTTAAAAAAGGGTTTGTCAAGGTCAAAAATTCTGTGGAAATCAGGAGAAAGTCAAAATTTTATAGATTTAAAAAAAAAAATGGATTTTAAATGATGGCACGCTTGCGTGCCGAGCGAGGCGTGGCCCTCCCCTCCCTCCTCCCTCCCCTCACCGTGGTAGTAGCCCTCCGGCCGCAGCTTGAGGTTGAAGCGCTCGATGGTGGACCAGCCCACAATGCGGGGCAGCCACTCGGTGAAGGCGATGTGCTGGAACTCGGCCGTGATGATGCGGCGCGTCTCCTGGAACAGCGTCTCGTCCGACCAGTGCGGGTTGACCTGCTCCAGCCGCGCCGCCACCGTGTTGTGCTCGCGCAGCCACACCGTGTGCATGGTCGTGAGCCCCGGCTGCTCGCTGGAGCGGGGGTCGCCTGCGGCAGACGATGAAACACGTCAGAAACCTTTAAAAAATGTCTAATAATTTCACAAACTGTTCCAAAAAAAATTCAGAAAAGAGTCTGCCAACCCTCAAAATTTCGTTCGATTCGGGTAGCTACACATGTTACGGGGGGGTTACACCGGCGTACGAATTATTGTAGTTTTTTTTCCCCCTCTTGAAAAAAAAAAAAAATTCGCCGAAACACGCGCTCACCTGCGAAGAAGCAGAGACCTGACGGCGCCTTGCACTCGGGGTGGTCGCTGATCTGGGGGAGGAGCGGCTTGAGGTGGCGGCCTCCGGGATGCTGCGTCACGTTGAGGCGGCCGCCGCCGGGCCCGCGGAGGGACTTGGCGGTGCACGGGTCCGAGCCGTAGATGAAGGAGCCGTCGATGTAGGCCGTCAGCTGGTTCAGCTGCTCGCGGTGGCCTGTCGGAGTCAGAGCAGCACGTCAGCGCGCTAGCGTCAGTCTCGGGTGCCTGCGAACGGCAGGGTAGGCCAGCCCGCGCGACACGCGTGCATGCGAAGGTCGGGGCTGCCTACCCTGCAGGCGCCGCACGCTGCAGCTGTAGCTGTACGTACCCAGCGTGAGCTGGCCGGGGGTGGACCTGGTGACGGGCAGGCACAGGCGCTCCCCGCTCGGCCCCCGCGACGGGAAGAAGGGGTCGTCCTCGGGGATGGGGATGGGGAAGCACAGGGGTGCACGGTGCGGGCAGAGTCGCAGGGCCGGCACACCAGGACGCCGTCGCCGACGTGCGCTGCGGCAGAAACATGACATTCCCGGTCGGTATTGGAACCCGCGGCCGCACATCTCCGCCGCTAGAGGCTGACGAGGCTCAGGGGACGCACCTCGGTAGACGGGCGTGTTGGTGAGGTCGTGGTCCATGACCTGGGAGAACTGCATGACCATGAGGGAGTACTTGACGTGCGGGAAGCTGGTGTCGGGGTGCGTGCTGAAGGACACGAGCCGGGGGCTGGGCAGCGGGCTGCCCGTCACGGACAGCTGGCGGGGGGCACCGACGCCGTCGCCGTAGTGGGGGGGAAGCAGGCGGTTGAAAGCGCGAAGGCTCTTACCCTGCAATCGGAACCACCTGTTAGATAAGTTTCGCACGAGCGGGCCTTCACGAGAAAGAAATCGGTGTACGGTGGGGAGAATCTCCACCGTAGTTCCGTAGCGTTGTGAGCTAGCGGGCCGGTCGACGACCGTAAGGTCCGGGGTTCAACTCTTTGCCGGAGTAAAAATTTTTCTGAAGTCTGTCGACCGAGGATGGTGGGTAAAATATACCAAAAGAACGTGTTCAAAGTGTGTTGTCTGAGTGACCGCGGACGTTGGGCCGCGGCCATTCCCCGGAGGTTGAATACACTGCTGAGGAACAGTGGTTCGACGCCCAAGCAGGGGAATGGTGCTTGCCAAGACTCGGCAGAAGTTAAATGTAGAAGCCTAGGGTTCGGCCTTCTACATTTTTCAAGCGTAAGGCCTCGGAATCTGGAGTAATCGGGCAACACCTACTCGGATACATGGCGTAGAGAGTAGAGTACAATCGGCTTCGGCCGTGTACGATCTGGGCATCCTACCTCCCTCTCAATCCGCGAGGGAGTGGCCTCAGGGCCACAGACCAACTGGCTTGTCGAAGGGGGTTGACTCCTGAAATCTGGTCAGCGGAAGAGGCGATGTTGGCCGTTGCGGAAGCCTGCCTACCAAGGCGGCTGCGTCGTGCCTGTGTCTTAGTGGCGGTCAACTCCTGGTACACCGGTTCCCATCCGAACACCGAAGTAAAGCAGGAACGGTTCCGGACGGAAGTCTGGGACGAGGTAGGACCCACCCATTTTTGCCGTTTTTTGTTGTTGTATTTTGTATTTGCAGGGTCTGAATCTTGAGGATTTAATATACTTTTGAATTTAAAAAAATATTGAAATGAAACGCTTTCTACCAATTAATAGAGAAAAGAGGAAAACCGCGAAAAAACAAATTCGACCAAGAGTGCATGAGTGTAACGAGCTCATCACTTTAAAAAAATCAAAACTTTTCATCATTTGATTTCACCTATCCGCTCCTCATATTTTTTCGGACTTAGCCGCTGGCACTCCGCTAGACCGCGACGAACAGAAGGTATATTGTTGACTCGAGGCGGCGCCTCATCTCAGGACATCTACGTTCTCTGGAAACGATATTTTATTTTAACTTTTTAAAATGTCTTATGTCATTTTCAAAACTAAATCAACAAATGACTAAAATGTCGCGTTAACGCAAGACTTGCGTTAAGCGGTTTGCAAATTAAAAGGGGGTCTTAAAGGACAGGGCGAGTGCAATACTCGTTCTTTTTTGCTTCTACGCCGTAGCAGTTGTAGTAGTAAGCAAAGAACGAGTAAAAATCAGGTTCAACCCAATATTATTTTCAGAAAAATCAAAAGAATCAGCAGAATCATGATTTAAATCGGTGTTCATCGAGAAATGTGGCCCGCTGCCCCCTGACCTGGTGCGGGTGCTTGATGTTGTTGCACCAGCCCGTGTAGCTGCGGTAGCGGCGGCCGGGGTCGCAGGGCAGGCTGAACTCGTCGCAGGCCTCGTCCAGGGGCCGGGCCAGTGACTGGGACACGTCCACGGTGGACAGCGCGGACAGCAGCTGCTGCAGCTGGTGGGTGTCCTCGGGGGCCCCCGACGAGCCGCGCCTGGTGAAGGGCACGCTGGCGCCGCCCTCCACGTCCTGCAGGTGGCTGCAAGTGGGGTGTCCGGTCAGCAGCAGCCCGTCAGCACCTCGCCGTCAGCACCTCGCCGTCGGCACTCGGTACTCACCCCTCGAGGAAGCCGCTGACGAAGCGCGCCGTGGCGAACTCCAGGACAAGGGAGGTGTTGGCGATGCTGAGGGCCTGCCGCCGCGGCCGAGAGAAGCCGAGGAGGTGGACGCCCTCCTGAGACGTGGGGTCAGCCAGGCGGCCTGCGGGGACATAGGACAGAGGCCGTGAGCCGGGGGACACCGAGCACGGCAAGTTCATGTCCACACGGAGGGCCACGGCCACTCACGCTGCCGCCACAGCTGGCGCTCGGCCTCGTGCACGTCCTCCACCCGGCGATGGGCCTGGGCCAGGGCGTCCTCCAGGAGCGTGCGGTTGACGAGGGTGAAGGGCAGCGCGTACGGCCGGTCCGCGCGCCAGGCGTCCAGGGACACCCGCGGGATGTTGCTGCAGCCAGAAGCGTGGTTCCTGCAACACCGCGGCACCACATTACAGCATTACCTAGCATCGAGGTTTGTTGTTTAAATACCACCAGGCATTTTCCTCTCTGAATGTTTTCGCGAACATTTCGGTGACTGTTGACCGGAATGATGGGGAAGGGACTGGAAGTGACTGCACCTGAAACTGTTTCGTTAGGGGCACGCAGTGACTCTACCGTGTGATGTACCCCTCGGGCTCGCGGTTACCAGCGGGCCCCTCTGTCCTGGCTATGCCAGGCTGGCTGTGCCCATCTCCTGCCTGGCCACGCAATCGGCCCTGCGGTCGCCGCCGGGACAGCCGGCCATACTGCCCACCGCCCACCTGTAGAGAGCGCTGCGGGCGCTGCGGTCGGGATGTGTTGCTGTGCTGCACGTGAAGGGCTCGGCCCAGTGTGGCAGCTACGCGCGGATTTACACTGGCAAACGTGATTGCCAACATACCCGCCCCCCCCTCTCTCCCTCCCTCCCTCCCTCCCTCCCTCCCTCCCTCCCTCCCTCTCTCTCTCTCTCTCTCTCTCTCTCTCTCTCTCTCTCTCTCTCTCTCTCTCTCTCTCTCTCTCTCTCTCCCCCTCTCTCTCTCTCTCTCTCTCTCTCTCTCTCTCTCTCTTTCTCTCTCTCTCCTCTCCTCCCTCCCTCCTCTCTCTCTCTCCTCTCTCTCTCTCTCTCTCTCCTCTCTCTCTCTCTCTCTCTCTCTCTCTCTCTCTCTCTCTCTCTCTCTCTCTCTCTCTCCTCTCTCTCTCTCTCTCTCTCTCTCTCTCTCTCTCTCTCTCTCTCTCTCTCTCTCTCTCTCTCTCTCTCTCTCTCTCTCTCTCTCTCTCTCTCTCTCTCTCTCTCTCTCTCTCTCTCTCTCTCTCTCTCTCTCTCTCTCTCTCTCTCTCTCTCTCTCTCTCTCTCTCTCTCTCTCTCTCTCTCTCTCTCTCTCTCTCTCTCTCTCTTACAGGAAGGGGTCGGAGGCGAGGAAGGCACTGGGCTGCACGGCGGTGAGGCCGGCGTTGTCGCACAGTAGCCTGGCCAGGGAGGCGCTCCGGACGGCGTGCAGCTGCGCCGCGGACAGGGATGACGGCGGCAGGTCGTTCTCATACCAGAAGCGGTCGCCGCGGCGCAGGTAGTGGAACTGTCGGCCCAGCAGGCACGTCAGCGTGGGGCCCAGCAGGGCTCCTGCCGGCAGAACAGGAACAGACCCTCCATGAGTGACGTGCGGCACGAAACGGGGCGGGGTGTGGGGGTGTGCGCCAGTTTTGAATTGGGTTCGATCGTGTTCTGTTCTTTTTTTTTTTTTAAAAGTGATAGTGATACTCTCAGCCGAGAATCAGCTTTGGTCGGAAATAAATCCAAAACAGTCGACGGGTTGCGAGGGCTACCGACACCTTTGCGTGACTGTACTTGCAAGACCGGTTCTGTATTGTTTTACTGTACTCTTTTACGAACGGACTTTTAAAATTCTCGAAATAACTTTTTTCCCGTGACCTGAGGGGAATTCATTTTTTGTCACAGAAATGAATTTTTTGGGGACCGCTCGACGTTTTTTGAACTGAGAAAACTTTATTAAATTTTTCTTGATTTTTTTAAAAAAAGTCTAGGGGCCCCTAAAAACTGTGCAAAACACATATTTCGCCAAAATTTTCCGAAATCAAGTCGTGCTTATGATAGAAATATGGAATTCCCGTATGCGCCAGACCGCTAATTTACACATGTAGGCGCTCCCCTGTGAGCTACCCGACGTACCGGGGGCCGGGCGCTCGGACAGCGCGGCGGGCAGGAGGTCCACGTCGCTGACGTTGGCGTACACGCTGCTGATGGCGGCCACGGCGCTGGCGTCCATCCGGGCCTCCAGGTCGGCGAAGGACCGCGGGCGTGCGGCCTCGCCGCCACAGAACGCCACCCAGTCCACGTAGGGGGGCAGGCCGTGGTCACGGCCCTGCTGGATGAGCTGCGGCAGCGGGAGGCGGTGTAACGAGAGGGGAACGGGGAGGAAAGGGGATGACTTTTGGATTTATTGGTGCACACCCTTTCAGTTTGAATTAAATTACTTCTGTTTTCTTTGGTTGTTGCGATTTTTGAAGAGGTTACCTTTTAACTTTGAAAAAAAAAATATCCTTTTTTACACGCGAAATTTTCTGTGAAATGCATGTTTTAACCTTCGGCGAATTAGTGTGATTTTTGAGAAAAAAAAATTGTTGGAATATTCGTTGGTCATTTGAAGAGCCCGTTCATTGGGTGGTTTAGGGACGGCCAGGGGCACCGCTTACCTGCGCAGCGAGGTCCAGGCCGGGGCCGGGCTGGCCGGGCGTCTGGAACAGGCTGTTGGTCATGACGGAGTTGATGTGGGCGTCCGGCTGCTGCGTGCGCTCGATCAGCATGCCCCGGACCACCCCCGCCAGCGTGCCGCGGGAGTACAGCACGAACGGGGCGAAGAAGGAGTCCGCCAGCGAAGACTCGCGGATCTTGCCGCCGGCCTGCAACCGGAGACCAGGGAGAGACGTAACGGTGGAGAGGTGAGGAGAGGTGAGGAGAGGAGAGGAGAGGAGAGGAGAGGAGAGGAGAGGAGAGGAGAGGAGAGGAGAGGAGAGGAGAGGAGACTACGGCGTCCGCTCCTCTCGCCCCGCACCGCCGCCTGGGAGGTAGGCACCGCGCGGCACCGCCAGGCAGCGGCGTGCGGCGGGCTTGCCTACCCGAGGATCCGCGGGCGGTGTGGGCGGAGGTGCAAGCCGAGGGGAGGCCGGGGCCGGGCGCTCACCTTGTCGTACTCGGCCATGGAGCGCGGCATGAGGGACGCCGTGTACCACAGTGCGGCGGCGGCCACCACGTTGGCCACGCTGGGGTTGAGGTCGATGTCGTAGCCCGAGTAGAAGCCGGACTTCATCGGGCGGAGGCCGAAGTCGTCCATCGCTGTCTGCAACAACCAGACGCGGATGTTTGACGCTGCCCGGGTCCGGTGTCCCAGCCCCCAGCTCTGCCCGGCCGGCTCACCTGTCCCAGCAGCACGGGCAGGAACTCGTTGTACGTGATGTGCTGCAGCTCGGCGGCCACGATGCGCCGCGCCTCCTGGTACAGGTTCTCGTCGGCCCAGTGCGGGTTGAGGGCGGCCAGCGCGTCCGCCACCCGGTTGTGCTCGCGGACCAGCAGCGTGTGGATGGAGGCGACGCCCAGGTGCTCGTTGGCGCGCATGTCGCCGGACAGGAAGCAGCGGTGCTTGCGGTTCGGCCGGCAGTCGTCGCGGAGGTCGTCGGAGGGCATGAGGGGGCCGTCGGGGCCGGACTGCGGACAGGAACAGGGGCAGGATGAGGACGGTGTCCGGCACCGGCAGGGCACCGGCAGGGCACCGGGGTCTGTACCGGGACCTACCTGTGTCCGGAGGCGGCCGCCGCGGAGCTCCCGGAGGCGCATGGCCACCTCTCGGGAGGAGCCGTACACCGCGGAGCCGTCCAAGAAGGACGTGGCCTGGTTCAGCTGCTCCCGCGGACCTATGCGAAAAGAGACCAGAGTCAAGGACCACGATGCAGGAGGCGGAAGCGGGGGCTGGCGGAGCGGTCAGGGGCTCACGGAGAAAAATCGATTCGTGATCGCAACTTCTATTTTCAGTTGATTTCCACACAAGCAGTTAATTTTGGTTCCGATAACTAAAATTTGGTTGGGGGAACTATTTTTTAGTTGCACCAACGAACGGGTACGTTGCCGGCACTAAACTAATTTTTTACTTCTTTTTATTCCAGCAACGAACCTCTTCGTTGGAGCAACTAACGTATATGTCATTGGTGCAACAAAAAAGTAGTTCCCGAAACCAAATTTTTAGTTCTTAGAGCCAAAATTTACTGCTTGTCTGTAAATAGACTATAAAATTACTTTGCGAGCACTAATCTATTTTCTCCGCGCTTACCGAGGGTGCAGCCGGTGCGCGGCGCGGCCGCGGATCTGGAGTACTCCTGGCAGCGCTCGGCGCCGAACGCGGGGTCATCGGCGGGGAGGCGGATGGGGAAGCACTCGGGGTGGAACTCGCTGAAGTCGACGCCGCAGCACTTGATGGGGCGGCCGCCGAAGCCCGCCATCCGGGGCGTGTGCGCCAGGTCGTGGGCGATGAGGTCCGCCCACACGGGCATCATGGTGACGACGTGCTTGTGGGGCGGCAGCGCGTCCTGGTCCCGGTGCACGGCCAGCGACACGACCCTCGCCGACGGCAGGTCCCCCCGTACCGAGCCGCGCGGCAGCGACACGCCGTCCGCGTACTGAGGCGACAGGAAGCGCGCGTACCTGGACAACAAGAAGAAGGTCCACATGCTCGAAGACGTCTCCAGGCGTTGTGTCCGAAGGGGTGACTGACCTGGTGTTGGAGGCGCCCCACAGAGGTCGCTGCACGTTATTGCAGTGGCCCGAGTACGCGCGGAACTTCCGCGGCGGGCAGGGGGCCTCCCGGGGCAGCGGGCAGCTGCGGCCCAGGCTGGTGTTGGCCACGTCCATGGAGGGCCCGCCCAGCCCCACCTGCTCCGGGGACAGCTCCAGCCTGCAGCAAGCATAGCACGGCGTCAGCGTCAGCAGCACCGCCTACTACATGACCCGGTTCAGCGGCAGCAGCGGCAGCGCCTGCAGTACGTACGCCTGCGCCATGTACTTGGTGGCCTCCTCGGCCACCAGGGCGACGTGGGTCAGGTTGTGCGCTGCGTCGTTGGCGGTGTGGGAGGCTGCCATGAACCAGGCAGGGGTCCCCGGCGTCGGCATCACTCCTGGGGGCGCGTCAAGTCGGCGGTGAACAACAAGTCCCTCACGGCTGTGACTCTTTGCAAGGGAGTGCCCACAAGTGTGAAGTAGCAGTGTGGTTCATACTTTGAGATTCCATAGTACTATCAAAGGAACGGATGAATTTCATCAAATTTTCAGCTGAATTTGTTTTTTTACACTCCACTGTTTTTAAGGGCCCCCAAACTTTAAAAAAAAAAAAAAAATCAGTTTTTTTAACGGAAAAGTTTCCTTCATTCCCGAAACGTCCAGTAATGACAAAATTTGACATCTCCGAAGCAAAAAGAAATCCTCTCAAGTCACGGGAAATTTTCGAAATCTTATGGACTTTATTCATTTCAATGATAGTGCTATGGAATCCCAAAGCATGAGCCACATTGCTAGTTAGGCACACAGCCGTCTCCTCCTCTTCTCCCCTCACCCTTGCTGACGATGGCGGGCTCCAGGTGCTCGAACCGGTTCACCAGCGAGGCCTCGGCGAAGGAGACGAAGGCGGACACCTCCTGGTCGGGGATGTCCGGCATGCTGACGGCGGCGGCCGGGGGCAGTGGCCCGATCTCCACGGCGGGGGACAGGTGCGCGGTGCGCGCCCGGGGGGACGCCTCCGCCACCGCGACGAGCAGGACCACCGCCAGGGCCGCGGCCCGCCATCTGCAGACAGCGTCCAGGCAGCGACACGTTAGGCGGGACAAACGGCACGGCACACAGTATTCCGCAGGAGAGGCCATTGAGACGCCCCGCGGCACGCCGTGGCCGACAGTCACACAATGGGAAGGAGCTCGGCCACGCTGTAGGCCACGCTGTAGGCCACGCTAGGCCAGGTCTAGGTTACACGCCACGCCGGCGGAGGCACTCTGATTGATAGGGCAGCGGCAGAGGCAGCTGCAGCTGCAGCCGCGCAGCTTCTGCGTCTGCACCGTCTCACGCACGTCCGGTGTCTTCACGCTCGAAAAAAAAAATACAAATAAATCACTGTGCAAGGTTTTGACGAGTGCTACTAATCATGTCACGACCTTTGCCTCAACAGAGTGACAATTGTAGACTTTTACACCTGACGCGGTTGTAGAAGGCCGAGGCTAGAGCTGGGGATCCAGGGGAGACCTCCAGAAATTAAGAAAATCTTTGATTTGATAAGAAAATGGAAATCGGTAATGAACATACAGAAGAATGATTTAGCTAAATAAGAACTGTCCTAGCTGTTTTCAAATCAAGGCAACTGTACTCGAGATACCATTTTAGGACTATCTTAGAAGGGCGAGTGGGAATCCTTTGAACAAATACACGAGGTTAAGAAGAAGAAGAAGAAGAAGAAGAAGAAGAAGAAGAAGAAGAAGAAGAAGAAGAAAGAAGAAAAAGAAGCAGGGGAGGTCGCCGCGCTGTCAAAAGGATGCGCCCGTTCCGCTTCATCAGCAGCCCTTCTCTCTGGTGCGCGCACACTCACACACGCACGCACTCACACAGACACGCACACGTGTTGCATCAGCGCCTGACCCTATAATTGTTCCCCACGCCCACTGCCCCCGCCGCGGCCCTGCCACTCGGCAGGTCACCGAGGGTCTCCGTAGAGGGTCCCCGCCGACCGCCGGCGGCGGAGAGTACTCGAACCCGCGGCCGCGACGGCGAGGACCGGCCCGACCTCAGTCCTCACCGCACCGCACCGCCGGGCTGAGCGGCTGACGGCTGCGGCAAGACTGTTGCTGTCATTATTTTCGCTTTAAACGTGGCTGCTGACTGCTGCTGCCGCCGCTGCCGCCGCCGCCGCCGCCGCCGCCAATAGCTCAGCGCTCAGCTCCCCGATGGCCGCCAGCAGTCTGAGGGGAAGTCACAGACAAGGCCGGGCTCCGGGCTCCGGGCTCCGGGCTCCGGGCTCCGGGCTCCGGGCTCCGGGCTCCGGGCTCCGGGCGCCGGGCTCCGGGCTCCGGGCCCACGGGTCTCTGCGCTCTCTCATCTCAAGCACTTGTCAAGGCGCGGAACCGTCACCCGTATTTCATCTCGTACTACGGCGGCGAAAAATAAAAAGTAAAAATTAAATAAATGGTGCTCGACGAAATTCCGGAACTTACACAACCAGTCACCTAGACTCGCTGCAATCACCAAGACTCATAAAATGCAATCAACGTCCGTGTAAATGCAAGCCTGCCCCCAGCTGAGGCGCCCCCTGCCGGCGCTGACAGCGAACTACCATCTCTGCTGAGCCGCGGTTATGGCGCTCAGACATGACCGTGTCTCAGCCCCCGTTGTCAGCAGGTGTTGGGCAGCGCTTCCTCATGTCTGCGCATGCGCGACGAAGACTCTTTATGCACAAAGTAGAAGAGGAACGGGAAGTGTTTTCCAGTATGTAATGAACGGTGTGTGTGTGTGTGTGTGTGTGTGTGTGTGTGTGTGTGTGTGTGCTGGGGCGCTGGGGTCACGGCGCTCTAGGCCACACACACACACACACACACACACACACACACACACACACACACACACACTGGGGTGAAACAAACGCCGTCAGCGTTCGGATTCGAAATGATCATTATTTACATCTTTGAATCGGGGAGCGTCTTTTGAAGACGTCCAGGAGGAACAGAGCGGTGAGATGCCGTGAGAGAAGGGCGCTCTTCTCTCATGCGGTGCGGGTGCTTGGCTGGCACTGCACCTGACATAACCTATCCTAATAACTCTATTCCCCCGCCTCCCATCGCTCAACCATCTCGTCATCCTTATACTGTCCCCCAGCACCACGCACCACCACCACCCAATCGTCTCTTCGCTCTGCCCCCCCCCCCCCCCCCCCCCCCCCCTTTACAGATTAGTAAATGTCTTTCTCGTTTTGAGCTGGAGGTAAAGAGCGAGATGCACTCGCTCAGATCTGGGGACCTGAACAGGTCTTTTCTGCCCCTGTCCGGGACGATGGATCGTGTCCCGCGGTGTGTCACTGTGCGGGACGGGCCGGGTATAGAGCCGGGGGACCACCCACCGGGAGCAGAAGCAGCAGGAGCACGGCCTGGAGCCGACGGGGACCTCCGCTCGCCTGCGCTGCACGGCGTCTGTGTCCTTTCTCGCTCTCCCGGATGAGCAAACACGAGAGCCGACTCTGCCTCTCCCTCTCGCACATACTCTAAACTTTTTGATTGCATTGCACAACGAGGTGGGCGTGGCTGCCACTTCATCGCCTGTCATGCCCACGGCCGGCCCGCGCCCCTCCCCCCCCCCCCCCTCCCCCTCCTCTCCGGCCGCGTCCCGTCAAGTCATCAGCTGATTGAAAGAGCAGCTTTCCTCTCTTACTCGTCCCGTCCCGGCCGGCCCGCCGTGGCGGCACCTCACCGCACCTCACGCGACCTTGTCGGTGTGGGCCTTGGACCGGGATCAGACGGCACGGGCCGGGATGGGTGGGATGAGACCCCGGGAGGACCCCGTAGGAGGATCCCAGGAGGACCCCGTAGGAGGATCCCAGGAGGACCCCGTAGGAGGATCCCAGGAGGACCCCGTAGGAGGATCCCAGGAGGACCCCGTAGGAGGATCCCAGGAGGACCCCGTAGGAGGATCCCAGGAGGACCCCGAAGGAGGATCCCAGGAGGACCCCGTAGGAGGATCCCAGGAGGACCCCTTAGGAGGATCCCAGGAGGACCCCACATGAGGATCGCATAGGAGGATCCCAGGAGGATCCCAGGAGCATCCCACGAGGTTTAAATCCGCCCCGCGCGCACCCTGCCGGGGCAGCACGGGTTTCCAACCGGGTTCCCAATGACGTCACGTTGTTGTTGTTGTTGGCAGCCGTGCGCATATGCATTGGCAGCGGGAGCAGCGGGGCACGGCGAAGCCGTTACGTCACGGGTACACTGAACTCGCACCCAGGCGGCCCCTTGACCACTGCGGGGGTCTCCTACCACGGGTCACAGGGTATCGCACAGGGGTCGGGGGTCGGCCACGAACGCTGTCCTTAACTATCTTATGGACGGAGTAGAATACCAGGTGTATCAGTAGCCCCGGGAAGTTTTGGTTTAAGCAGTGTCCCGCAACGCACTGGTATCTCCGTCTGCGAGTCTGCTGAGTCTGCTGAGTATGCTGAGGCTGCTGAGCATGCTGAGGCTGCTGAGCATGCTGAGGCTGCTGAGCATGCTGAGGCTGCTGAGCATGCTGAGGCTGCTGAGCATGCTGAGGCTGCTGAGCATGCTGAGGCTGCTGAGCATGCTGAGGCTGCTGAGCATGCTGAGGCTGCTGAGCATGCTGAGCATGCTGAGGCTGCTGAGGCTGCTGAGGGACCCGTCCCACCGTCCCGTCTCATCGATCTCCCCGCGCCTCGCTCGCTGAGGACAACGTGTTCTAGTTTTCAAGCGGCCTGCTGCCTTAGCTGCCTTGCATCGCACCGAGATAGGCATCGGCCGCGTGTGGAGTGGAGTGTACTTAGAGCGGCGGCGGCAGTAGCCCGTGCCAGGCCGGGCCGGGCAGCCGGGGGCAGCCGGGGGCGGCCGGGGGCAGCCGGGGGCCAGGTCCACCGGCATGCATCCAGCCCGCTCGGCCCGGCCCGGTCCGGCCCCCGACCGCTGCCCTGCGCCTCCGGCCTTCGGTGCAATACCGGCAGCGCGCACCCAGACTTTCTCCTCTTCCAGCAAATCGAACAACTGAGGGGAGGAGACAAGATTCGTTGTCGAGGAAGGCGGCGGCGCGGCCGGGTCGTGCTGCCGCGGGGGCTGCGGGGGCCGCGGGGGCCGCGGGGGCCACGGATTCTCCACACTCTCATCTGTCTGCTCACCGGACAGCGACAGGCCCGGGGCCCGGGGCCCCGCCGTTGAAAATTGCCCAACTCCGGCCGTTATGAGCGCAGCATCAGCTGCTGCTGAGTACTGTTCCTGGTGAGGCCGGGCATGACGCCTGTGGCCGCCGGGGTAGGCCAGCCCGCACGACACGGCTGTCATGCTGGGAGCGGGGTTGCCTACCCAGCAGGCGCTTTCAGCCTCCACCTAGCCTCACCTTCAAATCCCTCGCGAAACGCGCTGTCCAGAGTTTCTCATACCGGCTCTCGAGTGTTTCCGGCCTGGAGATGGTTTTGTTCTTCAACTTCCGTTCTCAAGTATCGCTGGAAATCTGTATTTACGGACGGAGGGAAGGAGAGTGGAGGAGGATAACAAGTTTACGTCCTGCGCCGCGCAGACGCCGGGCGGGGTGGCGGTGTCCACACGGTGTCCACACGGTGTCCACACGGTGTCCACACGGTGTCCACACGGTGTCCACGGCGGTCCGGCAGTGACGCTGCCGACAGCCACGTGGAGAGTGCGGTGCGTGCCCACCGCTACCGCCGCTGCCGCCGCCGCCGCTACCGCCGCTGCCGCCGCTGCCGCCGCTACCGCCGCTACCGCCGCCGCCGCAGGTGCCCGCCCTAGCCTCCCAGCCTCCTCGCATCCATCCTCTCCGGTATTTAACTCCCATCTTTCCCAATCCGGTTCCTGCAGCGCCCCCCGCCGGGCCTCGGCTCGGTTTTCGGAGGTGTCCGCCAAGGTCAGTGACGCAGCCTTCGGCTGCCCCCCCCCCCCCCCTAGTCCAGGCTAGGAATCCCATGAGACGTCCCATAGGAATTAAAACCGATGGGTGTCCAAGGGAAGGTAGACTCTAATGGCAGGTAGAAGCCACACCCATACGAAAACGGAACGGATTTCTTATGGGCATCACTGACATTCCCACAGGGTTCACCTCCCATGGGGAAACCAACTCAGACCTATGATCACCAAACCCAGGTGATTTTCCCCGCTATATATAACTCATATATAACTTTAACTCATTATATATAATTCATATATATGTTATATATCGCCCATATATAGTTAGATATGAGGTATTTATAATTAATTATATATATTATATATTATATTATATGGACGTTAATTTAAGAAATCACCTGGGAAATTCTCTTAAGGGCTTCGTTCATGAGGACCCATGGGAATCCTCGCCTGGGCTCTCTGAGGCCGCCGTCAGGGTAGGCCGGCCCGCACGACACGCGTGCGTCTCAGGAGTCAGGGTTGCCTACCCGGCCGGCGCCGTGTGGGCCTTACCTAATATATGCATGGCGCGGAGGCAGCGGCCAACAAAAGCCGGTGGCTCCGTGTCGTGCTGGGAGCTTTCTCCCGGTAAACACATGCAGTACCCGGTTTTTTTTTTTTTTTTTTTTTTAAAGTTTTGTTATCACTGACATGGGTAGGATGGATGTGTGCTCGGCGGCGGTGGGGAAATCGGAAACGAAACACACGCAGAAAGAAACAGAACTCGTGAGATGACATGGACCGATAAACACACTGGGGTTCACACTTCACAAACTGGACCCTCGTTCACACTCATGAATGTGCAGAATCACCCATGATAGCTTAAGGACAAAATTATACATGAGCATTTAGTGTGCTGACACCGTGCCGGCCAGGCGCTTATATATTACCAACAAATTACCCGTTTTGAGACCGGTTCCGCTTAGACACTTGAAAGAAAAAGAAAAGTAAGAGTCTCTCCAAGGCGTTAGGGAAGCACGCAGGTGTCTGCCGACAGCTCACGGCGCCATTGGATCTCGCGGTTAGAGATCCGGATAGAACCGGTCTGCGCAACCGGGTACTCAGAGAGAGAGAGAGAGAGAGAGAGAGAGAGAGGGGGGGGAGGAGGGAAGGGTAACGAGAGGAAACCGGTTTCAATCCGGATTCAAGGCAAACACTACTCGGTTACTGACCCTGGGGCAGGCCAACCGGGTCTCCCTCCCCTTGGCTGAAGACACGATATATCCCGAAATAGGGACGCGAACCGAATCCACCAGGATGACAAAGGGGGCAAAAAGTTTGACAAGTCAGCGGGCGAGGACGATGTATCGCTTTTGTCACCCCTTCACTTTTACAAGATAGTTGTTTCGGGATCCGGCCGCGAGTGCGGGCTGCGAATAGTGACGCAAGACTGCTGCCGATAGCAGCGCTCCTGCTGTTATGGGCAGCGCCGCCGTTACGTCAGGTCATGAACCCGACACCCGCCGGACCGGCGGCGCCCTCTAGCGGCGCCTGGCGCCCAGCGCCTTCCAATTGCCATTTAAACACCCTCTAGGAAGTCGATCAGACTAATGAGCAGAGAGGGCGCTAACAGTATCGCTCCGTTCCACATCATTGTTTCGGGGAGGGGGGGGGGGGAGTCCTCGCCAATGCTGCTGCCGCTTGCTGCTGGCGCCGTCCTCACCGAAAAGCGCACCCAAAAAACACAAACAACCCTGCCATTTCGCCAAGGCGGAGGGTTTTTTCACCGGAGCTCTGCCGCTGTGCTGCTGTTCATATGCGACGAAAGTGGAACACTCGTAGCAACAGGCGCGCCGGCGGCCGCCACACATACTCGTTTGGCGTCACAAAACAAAAGAGTTTCGCACTGGCGAGCAGATACGATTTGCTGGCCCGAAACAACGCTCGGTCGTGAGCTGTTCAATGGAGGTTTCCTATCGGTATCTGCTTGGAAACGGAAGTTAAATAGCAAAAAACCCTTCCAGACCGGAAGCTCTCTCGCACGGCCATGCATGAGAAAATAGAATGGCATTTTGAGAGAATTCGGGGGTTTGCAGGTTCGGTCTCCCATATTTGGCGCGGCGCTCATGCGGCATGCGTGCGTCAATATTTCTCATGTCTGCTCTTGGGAGTTTCCGGTCTGGAAGTGTTTTTGTTCTGCAGCTTCCGCTTCTGAGCCTCATTGGAAACATCTACTCAGTATCAGAACTGAGGTACTGCCGGGTTCGGATGCACATGCTTAGGACGGCACGGCTACCACCCACATAGTTGACCTCGGTTCGGCCGTCCCGACGACAAGGCAGATAATATCGGGTTGTGACACTGCGGCTAACGAGGCGCGACCTGCATGCACCCAGCCAGGACTAGACTGACGAATCGATGTCGATTCAAAATCCACAAATTCAAAGAAATCTATGTAATCCACCGTCGATTCGATAACGAATTGGTATCGGGAGTCGATTTCCTTCGTCGATTCGACAAAGTAATCGATGAGAAATCGAGCTTCGACAAAATGACGGATAACCATCGATATCGATATGGTACAATGTCGTCAGTCTGGCTGGGCAGCCCCGCACGCAGAAAAAATGTTTCATTGCCCGAACGAATTTGTTCGTTGATTCCGGGACAAGCAATAGAGGTTTCCAATGAGACTCCAATGAGACTTAGAAACGGAAGTTGAACAACAAAAACACTTCCAGACCGGAAAATCTCGAGGGCAGGTGTGAGAAACTTGAATGGCGTTTTGGGTGAATACAGAGGTGGTTTCCCATATTTGGCGTGGCTCTTCTGCATCAATATTTCTCATACTGGCCCTCGAGTGTTTCCACTCTGGCACTATTTTTTGTTCTCCTACTTCCACTCTCGCGCCTCGTTGGAAATGCGTAATTATATATTTAACCAACATTAGCCCCTGTGGGCGGCGGGTGTCAGCGGCCAGAGCCTCCGCATCGGCGTGTTAGAAAGGCTAGGCCCCTCCTGGCGCAGCAGCCCGGTGTCGTGACGGTCGGGTTGTGACTGTTGTCGCCTTGAGATGAGAATCCTCTCCCCGTTGTTGCTGTTCGTCGCGGGCGTTTGAACAGGCGCGCGCGCGCGCGCTTCGCTTCCGATCCGCGCCTGCGCAGCGCAGCGCAGTGTCGTGGCGGAAGGAAGGCGGTGCCTGGCTGTGTGCCTGGATCCGCAGCGCTGTCGCCGAGGTCGGCTTTTAGCTCTTAGAGCGGGAAGGACGAGGCGGCCGAAGGCGAAAGGGGGCACGAATAACGAAAGCGAGAGATAAGGAGGAAGTGCGCGGCCGGAGGTCGGTCGGAAGGTCACCCGGAGGTCAGCACAGGGTCAGCCGAGGGCCGGCCGGACCCAGCCCCCGAGGTGCACCTCGCCGATGTCGGCGGCTTCCTCACGCCCAGCCCGCGATGTTTATTTTCCTGTTGCGCAGTGTAGAGTCCAGGTGACAAGCCGCGGGGAGCGTCTTCCGGGGTCTAGAGTCGGTGTCCCGTTGTACCGCGGCGAGTCGAGCCGAGCCGGACCGAGCCGGGCCGGGCCGAGCCGAGCCGAGCCGAGCTCGCAGCCGTTGTTCGGTATTTACGTTGGCCCAGTGTCATAACCAATTGCGGTTTGCTGCCCCCCCCCCCCACACCCTTTCCCCTCATCTCTCTCTCTCTCTCTCTCTCTCTCTCTCTCTCTCTCTCTCTCTCTCTCTCTCTCTCTCTCTCTCTCTCTCTCTCTCTCTCTCTCTCCCAGTCACTCTCACCCGTTTGTAGTCACACACACACAATTGGCTGGAGCAACGAACACATCATCGTTGTCAAATGTCCACTTTCTCCTGGTGTAGCAAAGGCAGCAGTGGCAGCAGTGGCAGCAGTGGCAGCAGCGGGCGCTGAGGTTATCGGGCCCGGTAACTATGACCTCCGCGGGTAACCCCCGTTCGATAAGGCAGCTCTAAGCGCGTGTTTGGGAGTTGGTGCATTGTCTGGACGGGTGGTAGACGGAGACGGCGTGCGTGGGGGCGCCGAGCCGAGCGGAGCCAGGCGGGCAGGCCGAGCCAGGCGGACGCAAGGACTCAGGCCTTGGCCCGTATTTGAGAGTGTTGACGCCTTACAGCACACACACACACACACACACACACACACACACACACGACGCACAAGTACACCCTGGCGGCGTACATACCCATTCGAAAAGGCCTTTCTCTCTGTTGTTTTGTTTCCGTCGGAACACAAAATAACCGGCGACACATTAATGAATGAGACTATCCATCTAGATTGTAAGAAGTCCACGCGCACGACCACACACAAAGGGCCGAGAGGGGGGGGGGGGAGAGGGGGGGGGGGAGGCTTCTGACGTCCTCCGAGGGGCACACTGTAGAGAGGCTGAAAAACCAAATGACTGGAGAAAGAGTGGACGAAATTATATACTGAAAGAGACTGGAAAGCGAGGTCCAATATTTTTCTTCCTGTTCTTATTTGGGGACACATGCTATAGTATATGAAACTTCAGTCAGTGTATGGCACAGTAGCCATACCGGTAAAAGCGCTGTTCCTCGTGCACGGACCAGTGGCGCTCACGACTACACTGTAAAAATATCTATCGTCATTTTACGACAATCCTCTGGCTAAATCTGAAAAACGAATAAGTCGTCACAGACCAAGTGACGAATAACTCGTCACCGAATTTTTAACAGATGATACATATCATCACAGCCTGAAAAGAAACAATAACATTACGATAATGTCCGCACTCCCTCCCTGCCAACCTCCTTTTTTCCTTCCTTTTTCCTTTCTCTTTCCTCCCCTTTCCCCATTCCCTTTTCCTTCCTCTTTCCCCTCCCTCCTTCCACCCTTTTTTCCCTCCCTTCTACCTCCCCTTTTTCCCTATGACCTCCCTATTTTTGAAAATCTAGGTGTAGCACTTGCTACACCCAGACCCCCGTGTGAAACCAGACTGCGGTTGAGGGGCACTACAATATCCTGGAGTCCCGGAGGCCGTGGTTAGCGGAGGGGGTCTCGGTCTCGCGCAGCGGCTGCTAGGGGTTGCCGGGAGATCCGTCCGGCGCAAGCCGGGTAGCGGGTTCTAGTGCTGCGTCCCGGGGCCAACTAGCAGCCGTAAAGCACCGGTTCCCGTCAGATCACCGAAGTTGAAGGCAGGAGTCCTGGTGGAAGCCGGGACGACATAGGTTTTGTCACCAGCGGTCAAACATGCCATCAGGCTTTTTTCTTTCTTCCTCTCGGAATTTTTTTCGTGAACATTTCGGTGACGTTCCAGAGACTCCCTCGCAAGGTTTGATTGCAGCCCTGGCACCGCTGGCACCGCCCCCGCTGTTCCCGTTCGCTGGTTTCGGGTCCGGGTCCCTCTTAGTTAGCAGGGCGGTGCTCTATGGGCTGTATAGGCTCTATGGTGGGCGCCACTCTCATCTTCGTAGTCGAGATCCGGCAGCCGCCAAGGCCGAGCCAGAGGCAGCCGTAGGCCACAGGCCGCCACAGCCGTCTCTGCGAGCTCCACGACTAGTCCAGCCAGTCAGACACACCGAAATTCCTCCGCAGCCTCAGCTCGGCCAAGGTACCGCATCCTTCTCTCTCTGAATGCCGCCGCCTGCCGCCCCCCGCGAAAGGGCGACGAAGGTAGAAGGCGCGCACGACGACTCCGCGCCGCCTTGCAGACCGTGTCATTATGCAGCCGCTGCAAGGCGGTGCGATTTTTGCCGATGCCAGGAAGAGAATGCGGCCGAAATGGGTCGAAGCCAAGTTTTTGCAGCAACAGGATGGGATGAAAGAGTGAAATGTCAGCCCGTGCGCCGGTGCGACCTTTGGAAGGCGGTGCCCGGTGCCTGTGCGCGGGCAATGGCTGGGCAGTGAGGTTAGCGCCATCGCGCGGCGAGTCGGAGCACTATCACACTACCCCACCCCCTCCGGCCAGAGCTCAAAGGGTGCGCTCCTGACGGCGGCGTCCGAAATGGCACTTCGATTTGTGGGCACTGTTAAATCTCTGTTCGGCATGTGACAAGAAGAGCTATGCGACGAATGTTTCGTCACCGGCGTCACGTGACGAAATATTCATTCAGTCACCACAGGTGACCTCTAGGCCGAATACTAGAAGACATAACTCTCCAGCTGCCTTCGCTACAATATTTTGGATGGCGGCACTCGTGTTACAGTTAGTCAGGGGATGATTGTTGCCTAGGGACGATAAATATTTTTACCGCGCGCTTGGCGGGATCATGGTGGTATCGCGACTGTACGCAAATTGGCCATTGCTGACCTTCTCGGAAGTGACAGCGTGGAATTATATCCCCTAGACTATTGCCGTGTCTCCCGTAGCACATCTATGTGTAGCTTGAGAAGGGGGAGGGGGGAGGGGACAACAAAAAAACAAACCGAATGGGCGATGGTCGTAGAGAGCTCCTGCTTGATCGAAACAAGCCTTTTGCCAAATTACTTGTTGCTAGGAAGAAACAGCGTTCACAGCATTGCGTCGTCTTGCTATCATAGACTGGTCCCTGGTACTATGTATTACGGACGTACATTTTTAGATTGAAAAAAATGTAACTATGAAAAGTTTGTGAAATTTTCCTGCGAAATATTTCCTTTGAATGGCCAAACCAGACCAAATATGTGAAAATTTTCAAATTTTCACTGAAATTTCGAAAATAAAATTAAAAAAAATTTCTTCCTTTGCATATTTCTCTGGAATGCAACCAACTTACTTTTATCTGAAGCCACCCGCGCGTCGGGGTCCCCGCATAGTTTTGCTAGCTTTGCAGCCGTTCGCAGCCCCGCACCGCCCTGACCTAACGTAACGTTCACACCGTCCCGTCCACACAGCGGGACTGTTCCACAAGTGTGAGAACCATTGCAGGCAGTTGTGACAGCGTGCTGGCGGCGCGGGCGGCGACGCAGAGCAACGGGCGTTAACAGCGCCAAGTTCTTAGGCTCCTCCAGACGCCAATCAGGCTAGGCTGCGATAATTGCACGATCGTTTCGGGCACGGCCGGGCACGGGCGCGCTGCTGGGCCGACAGGGCCGACAGGTGCCGTAAACAGGGCAACTCACCAAGAGCAGCTCGGACTTGTCGCTCAAAATTGTAAGTTTTCATAGAGTGAGATAAAAAGTGCGAGGATCGCCACGCAGAAAAATGGTTAGCTGTCACAACAATTTTTTCGTTGATTTTGGTACAAGCAACATAACTATTCAGTAATGGGAACAAGGGGCGATTCACTCTGAGACTCTGGGTACTACAGCTGTAGTAGTTTGTAGTAGGTACTACAAGGTCAATCGACCTAATATTTTCGAATATATATATATACATTTTTTGATGTCTGAGGGCTAAAAAGTTTGGATTTGTGGTATTACAGAAAGGTATTACAATAGTATTACAAAGTACTACAAGACACTTTGTACAGGGTACTACAGGAGTGAATTGCCCCTCGAATGGGAATTAAGATTTCGTTGGTAAACCAAAAGTCCAGTCTGATTTCGTTGGGGCAACTATTTTTTCCCCCATTTTTGACCCAACTGGCTTTTAGTTGCACCAACGTAATCTTAGTTCTCACAACCAAATGTGTTGCTTGTACCAAAATCAACGGGGGGAAAATTCGTCGCGACAACTAATAATTTTTCTGGGTGGAGGTGGCGGCGACGCAGCGTAACAAGATGGCGGTTTGCGGCGGGCGGAGGTCAGGTGTGTCCGCGCGAGTGTCGAACTCTTGACCGCCTCCAGCGTCCAAGTCACCACGAGGCGGAGCTGCGCAGCCTGGGCGCCATGCGGCACGAATGTGACCACGGTGACCCCCGCGTGCGTGCAGCGTGCGTGCAGCGTGCGTGCAGCGTGCGTGCATGTAGTCGTGTCGGCCTGCACTGCAGCCCCCAGCGGCGTGTGACCGCAGAGGTCAGAGGTCAGCCCACCACGCCAGCAGCGCCTCGCCGACAACTGCTCAGCTACAAAGACTGTGGCGCCGACACACAACTGCTAACACTGCCGGCCAGGCCGTATGCTTGTGTGTGCACACGCTGCATACCCTGCAAGCGCCGGAATAACAGATTTGCATTCGCGATATTCACTTCGCGGATGGTCCCACTGTAGTCTGCAGACACAACGCGTGCGGAGCCGGACTTGGAGTTCGTAGACAGGGGCGACCGGGCACGACCATAACAGAGATTACGAATTTTCGGAGGAATATAAAATTTGAGAATTTTCTTTTCTTTTTCACGTGAAATATTCCTCCGTGGCCAGAAGGGTCGTAAGCCGTGCAACGTTTTCATGTTTTCGAGGCCAGTTCTTCGGGAGAAATTTTTTCGCGTCTCGACGCCGGCCTCCAGGGCGCACTCTCCCGCCTCGGCGCCGCCCCCGAGGGTGGCCAAGGGTGGCCGAGGGTTACCGATAGGGCTGCCGTCCGCGCCTGCTTACCGTGCGGGGCCGGCGGTGGGGCCGGCGGCGGGGCCTGGGGTCATCGTGATCCTGGCAGTCGGGGCGTTACACAACGGGGCGGCCTGTCGGCCTGTCGGCGTGCTGAGGCCGAGCTGTTCGGCGTGGCGTGGGCGGAGGAGAACTGAGGCGGCTGGCGGCTGGCGTCCCGGGGCGTGCAGCTGCCGCCATCCCGGCGCGGAGCGGTGCGGTGCGGGGTGGTGCGGGGCGGTGCGCCGCCGCTATCCTTTCCCTTTCTACATCCCCACTCCCCTCCCCTCCCCTCCCCTTCGCCACACCGCGGCGTCAAGTGCTTTGCTTTTGTTTCGCGTGGAGAGGCGCGACCTGACGGGGGCCTCGGGGGCCCGCGGGGGCCGGCCGGAGCGGCGCTGCGTGTTGGGCCGGGTGCCGCCGGCCGCGCTGTGCGGGGGGCTCGGGGGTCGTCTCCGCACAGCAGCCAGCGGCAGCCAGCGGCAGCCAGCAGGCGACCTTCCAGCCGGCCGATTTCCGCGGGCGACGCCACGCGGCGCCACGCCACTCGATCCGGGACTCGAACGTCCGCGCATGCGCACTGAGAAAAGAGTTGTGTTTGGTAGCATAGGAAGGAGAGGACCTAGAGGATCCCGGCCACCCCCGGCCCCCGGTGGCGGGGGCACACCGGGTACACCTTCCCGCACCGCCGGCGCTCCATCCGGGTCGCCGTCGCCCCGTCCACTCCCGATCCGGTTATCAATCGGATCGGGAGGAACCGGTTCCGAGCCCGCCGTCAGATGTTGCCGTCAGAGGCCGCCGTCAGAAGCCGCCGTCAGAGAGACCGACGTCAGGGGCCGACGTCAGAGGTCACCGCCAGAGGCCGCCGTCAGAGGCCGCCGTCAGAGGCCGCCGTCAAAGGCCGACGTCAGAGGCCGCCGTCAAAGGCCGACGTCAGAGGCCGGCGGCCGCGGCCCGCCCCAGGTCCGGGACTCCAGGCGGTAGGTCTCTGAGGTCAGCATGTCGCGGTCCTAGCGCCTCTGCCACAGCGGGGTATGGCGGTATGGCACGCTCCTGGTGGCGGGGATGTCGGCTCGGTGGCGGCTCTCCTCCCAGCGCCATGCCCCCGACGGATAGGCAGCACATCGTGCACGGCCGTCCGATCCGAACCGGCGCCCGCAGGGTAGGCAACCCATCCACCTCCTCTCCTTCTACGGAGGCAGCAGAAGGAGTACATACTCCGGAGACGTCCGAAACGGGAGAAGTACCAAATACGAAGATCGCCACAGAAAATATGAGAAACCGCGCGTTTTTCACCGCCGAAAAGCGTAGATGTAGAGCGGCACTCCGAACACACAATTTCTCATATACGTCTCCCGCGTTGTTCTGCTTACGAATTCTTTCCTTCCGGTTCGGGTCCTCTCCGGAGTACTTTCTATGGCTTTCAAATTTTGCCGTGGACCAATGCAGGTTTTTTTTTCCTCCCTCAAACATTTCTGTCGTACTAGTTTCCCTGTGTGACTTTTGGTCACAGTCGAGCCGATAGTCAGCCACCAGCATGATCAGGTTTACTCTGGCCTTTCGGAGCAGCACGAAGGCACTAGGTCCGTTCTCCTAATCGCAGCAGACGAGGCAGCTATGGAGCTGGGTTGGCACCTGCAGCCGTGCGGTGTCGCTCAGTGCTTTCTCGGAGCGCCACGGCTGTTTTGCATGGGAGCTTGTTTTGAATCTGCTTCTAACCGGTTTCCTTTCCATAGTCAGTTATTCAAAAGCAAAGAATAAAAACATGTGGAAGTGATCGTGGCGGGGATAGAATTGTCATTTAGAAGAGTTGTCTAAGAACCCAATCGAGTCATTGAAGCTCTAGAAATATTTCCGCGAAAATAGGAAATGTTTCTGATTTTGTTTCGGAATAAATCCGAGGGGTTGAGCCACCACACCTGAGACCACAGGTTCTTACGCCCGGCGACAGCCCTCAAATTTTCAGTCTAGCCGGTGTCGGTGGCGTGGGCGGTGGGCGGCCAGCTGAAAACCGGCTGCCGGCTGATGCAACACGAGACTCTCCTGTCGTCAGCACCCCTTTCTTTCCGTGTCGCCAAATCCGTTCCGGCCAAAGCCGCTGCGACGGAACGACTGCCAACTTTAGGTCCGCAGGTCAAACTCGGCCCCAAAAAAAACAAGCCTGCACGGCGGCAACATTTTGAACAAGGGACGTATGAGAAATTGGTGAGGAAGGAGATGACGCCCACAAGTAGTGAGGTGACTGCAGCTGAAGCACCCTCTGAACCCACGTTTCATCCTACCCCTACAAAATAACTCGGGTTTTCACACGGTGGAATCACGTTTCGGAAATGTATGCATTTCGATATATTCGATACTAGCGTCCGGCACTTGGAGTTGGCAGTGTGGCGGACGTGGGGACTCACGGGAGAGGCGGGAGGGGGGGGGGGGGGGGGGTGGCAGGGTCACCTTGCTGGAGGGACAGGGGGCTGGAGCCGAGTCGAGCCCGTCGCGCGCCGGCCACGGGTCCACGCAGTCTCTTCTGGACTCTCGCCGTCGCTGGACCTTTTGGTTTCTGCTTCCTCTGCCAGCACACCTGCCCACCGCACCTCCGCACCCTTCACCGCTGTGCCGCTTCGCCCCATGCTGTGCCTACCGTTTATGTGTCAATGAGGAAGAAGGTCGTCGGGTTTAATGCAACTGGAAGGTTCCTGCCCACTGTGCGGTGAGTAAAGAGTCCTGCCGAGGGCTACCAGCAGGCTTGGCTGGGGCCTAAGGCCTCCGGGACGTGGAGGAGCAGTTTAGGACCGTCGTCACTGCAAACCGAAGTGCGGCGATGTAAAAATACATTGCTGCATTAGGGCGAGGATTTTAAACGGTCGCCCAATTCGAGAGGAACCTCGCCCTGAGAGGGCGACTTCCTCTCAATATCGCCCATCCAGAGCGAAGTTTCTCTCAACGAAATTTGAGTCAAAAGCCTAGCAATTTAAAGGGCGAGGAACGTCACCCTACGATTTACAGTGCTTCCCGCCAGTAGGAAGATTTTTCCTCCTGGATCGGTGGTGTGTGTGTGTGTGTGTGTGTGTGTGTGTCCTGCTCGCCACCTTTTCAAAATGTGGCCAGATTTTTTTCTCCCCCGGCCATCCTGGGATTCAGGTCCAGTCAGTTTCCCCTCATTCAGGTTTGACTGGGCCGACTGGTTCGACAGCCAGCCAGCGACATCATCCCAAATTTGTTTACGTTTCGAACCTTATGCGGGGCCGGAAAGAAAGGTCAACACAAAAGTCCCTCCTCCCGAATAAAATGTGTCTAAAGTGTGTTCACACAAACCACGCCAAATGACGCAGCCTGATGCGAGCCAATGTGGTCTCCGACGATGCCCCTCAGAAAATGCATAAAGCGCCCTCTCTGTTCCAGGCTTGCGAAACATCTGAACACCAGAAAGGGCAGTCGTCTAGGCAACGCAGGCAACCGCCTAGAGCTTCAAGTCCTCACGCAGCTGCAGCACGTCCCGTAGAGTACGTTCAACTAACGCGAAAAAATATTATTCAACTAAAAGAAATTGACGAATTATTCTTGTTTCTTTTTTATTTCAAAAAAGTTAAGATAACCTCCCTTTTCAAGTTCGCGGGCTGGTCAGTGTTTGTTTGTGTGTCTTCCTAACACGGAGGCGTGTCGGTCTTTTGCAGTTCGCGTAGACACGATTCGTTTAGTGGTCACTAGTGGTCATATTCACTCACCATGGTCCAACACGAAAAGTCCAGCTGCTACACCGTCCCCCGCTCTAGCTGCGATGTGCGGGACGCCGCCGCCAAGTAAGTGTTGGAAGAGTGTGGTGGTACTGGTGGTGGCAAAACCACGTGACCAGCCAGGGTGTGACAACCATACACCATACCCAAGGTGGACCATTGAGAATGACAAAATCATCTCCCACTTTCGGGCGCACGGAGAAAAGAGATTAGTGGTCGCAACTAATTTTTAAGTCGATTTTCAGACCAGCACTAACTTTTTGTTCGGTGAACTAAAATTTTGTTGGAGGACTTATTTTTAGTTGCACCAACAAAACGTTTGCTTCAACAAAAAAAAAATCTGCTTTTTGCTTTTTCAGCGAACCTCTGCGTTGGAGCAACTAACGTTGCGTTGGTGCTCCTAAAATTTAGTTCCCCCAACAAAATTTTAGTTTTACGAACAAAAATTTACTGCTTGTCTGAAAATCAACTTAAAAATTAGTTGCGACAACTAATCTTTATTCTCCGTGCGGACAGGGACTTATTGAAGAGGCTGTTTTGAGAAATGGGCCTTTGAAGATTTGAGACCTGAGTTAGCTTTAGCTCGGCACCAAGAATCCAATAGGGGTCACATGACTTTTCTTGACAGAGAATGAGGGAGATAGTGGCAGACCTGATCATGACCACCCCTACCCCATTCGTGTTTCCAGGAAGGCCGGATACGACGCCGTGAGGCGCGCGGAGGCCGAGCGCCAGCGCCAGCAGCAGGAGAAGGCCAAGGAGGCCAGCAAGAGCTACGGGTCTTGGGGCCCCGTGTTCAAGAACCGGGACAACTTCAACTCGATGCACTTCTGCTGAGCGGACGGCGATGTCATTTCCACCAGAGACTAAAGCTCCTAAAAAAATGTAAAATTGACTAATCTGTTTGGTCTAGTGGTGTAAGCACGGCATAACAAAAAAAAAAAAAGAAAATTGTGTTGCCGACAGCGTAGTCAAAAAGTAGCTATGAGAGCCATTTTCGGTTTATATTTGTTAACGACAGACTGATTGCGTGCCATATTGCGCTCTTCTCTTCCTGTCGCCCGGTGTGTGAATGTGACCACTAGTCACGCTGGTCCCGTCGGAGGTGCTGCCCGGCGGGACTCGAATCAGAAACGCTTGCACTCTTTTTACTCCTCTTTCTTTTCTAACTTGCTTCTGGTCGCGGTACAGTACCTGACACACGTTTGCTTTCTTTTTTTGAATGAATTAAACATGAGTAGGAAACAAAACAATTGCGTATTGTTCTTTTGGAACGACCCCTCTTCAGTACCCTGTACTCAGTTCCTGTCTGCGGGGATCGGCACGTGGCTGTCGGCTAGCGCAGCTGGGCAGTGGTCAGTGCCGCTCCACGCTCCGCTCTGACGCGGTCTGTCGCCCGGGCTTCCCACATCGCACACGCAAGCACTAGGATCCGGGCCCAGCCGCCCCGCCCGTTCAGGGGACGAACGGCTTGATGACCTTCTTGTCCCTGGCGGCGTGCCACCGCCTGAAGACGCACTCCGCCAGGATGAGCGCCCCCGCCAACAGGAAGCCTGCGGAGTAAACAACAAAATAGACTCTGAGACTTTTCCATGACGCCGGGGGGCCGCCAGGGGGGCCACCAGGGGCCCACCAAGGGGGGGGGGGGCGCCAGGGGGACATCAGGGGGGCCACCAGGGGGGCCGGGTGACATCGTACCGAAGAACAGCACGAAGAAGGAGCCCTGCATGTCCCCCATGTTGACGGAGTGGTTGTTGGCCACCAGGAGGGACGATGTCCAGCAGCGGTCCTTCTTCGGGAGGTTGTCCCTCAACCACTTCTCCAGCAGCCCGACCTGCTGCATGCGCCGGATCCTGCGGGGAAGTGCTGTTATCAACTGGGCCGCTGTTATCAGTGCGTCGCTGACACCGCCCACTTACTCCTCGTTGATGACGGCCAGGTAAGGCGTGTCCTGGGCCATGATCATCGCCAGCTGCTCGTCCACGAAGTCGTGCACAGCCACTGCAACACCACCCCGAGTAAGCCTGCGCCCTGCACCGTGCCCCTCCCCCCCCCCCCTAACGCTCATACCAATCGTGAAGTCGCAGCGCTTGCTGTGCTCGTAGGCCTTCTTCATGAGCTGCAGCAGGTTCACCTGCCAGTCGATGTAGACGTGCGTGCCCTCCCGCACTCGCGCCAGCATGTCGTCCTCGTCGTCGTGCACTTGGAGGCCCTCGAGGACGGGCGCCAGCCTGGGCTCAGCCGCGTTCTGTACGTGGTTAAAGACGCGACACCGCTTAGACACCGAGCCGAGCGCGCCGCTGTCGCTACCCCCCGCCTCCGGTGTACGGCGCGGGGTATATGTCGCCTCACCGCTACTCGCCGCTACGCCGTCGCTACTTACTCTCACCTTGAGGTGGTCGGGGAGCGGCGAGCCTCTCCACGCGCCCCAGGTCAGGGTGCCGGCCTGCTCGATCAGGTCCTGCGCCGACGCGATGCTCATCTCCAGCCTCGGGAAGGTGAGGGCGGCCACCAGGTTCCCGCTGTACGTGGTGACCAGCACCAGCACGACGAGCCACCAGGTGCCCACCACCAGGCGCCCGCTGTCCGCGTCCGGCAGGTACGACCCCCCTGAGTGCCGAGTGCCGGCGTCCGCTTCACTAACCCAGCCGCACTTCGCTCGGCCATAGAGGCTTCCAACGAGGCCCAGAAGCGGAAGCTGGAGCACAAAAACACTCCCGGACCGGAAACTCGCGAGAGCTGGCATATTAGAAATATTGAGGCGCAAGGGCCACGCCAACTGTGGGAGATAGCCTTCCAAGATCACTCAAAACGACGCCATTCAAGTTTCTCATACCAGCCCGCGAGAGTTTCCGGTCCGGAAGGGTCTTTGTTCCTCTCATTGTAAACCTCTATTCTCTCACTCGCTCGCTCACCCTGCTGCAGCAGCGCCCCGTACGAGTACCACACGCAGTTGGTCATGGAGTTGAGGCCGCCCTTGCCTCGCTTCGGGTACATGGCGTCGTAGTAGGGGCTGGCGAGGTGGATCCAGTTGAGCACGGGCCCGATGGCGAACACGGACGCGAAGATGCACAGCCACGTCTGTCCGGAATGGGGGGAGGGGGGGGGGAGATAAAGATAACGCTACTCATCGGTGGTAGCGGGGGGGTGCCGCTGGCGCATGGCGCCTGGTGGGTAGGCCAGCCCGACTCCTCCATGCGTGCGTGTCGTGCGGGCTGGCCTACCCTGGCATCCACAGGCGCTCGGCGGCGGAGCCGAGCCGTGCCGTGCTGTGCCGCATAGTACCGTCGAGGTGAAGGGGGACGTGAACAGCATCGCCCTGGACAGCTCCCTGGGCCTGACCACCATGAAGTTGTAGCTCTGCTCGCTGATGGGCCGCGTGAAGTTGACGAGCTGCTTCCGGTCGGGGGTGACGGTGAACGCCCCCGCGCCCAGGAACACGTCGTTGTCCCGCACGCTCTGCGTCAGCTTGTCCCAGGACACGTTCAGCGAGTAGGCGTTGTTGACGTCCACGCCCTGCGGACACGACGGGGGGTGCGGTCAGCGGTGTCCCCGACCGGAGAGGAGGGAAGGAGAGGTGAGGAGGGGAGGAGAGGGTCTCGCTCCACTCCGCACTGCCCCGCGCCGCTGTCTGCTGCGCCGCTCACCTCTGCTGAGGAGGTGTAGTACTGCGAGTCGTTGGTGAAGGGGGTGTCGCCGTGGGACGGGAACAGCACCGTGTACCTGGACAAAAGCACCGCGCCGTCAGTCCTCCGGCTGCTCCGGCCGCTCCAGGACCTCTCACTCGCACTCACGTGAAGTTGAGCGTGCTGGCGAGCTCATTGACGATCTCGAACACGAGCCCCTTGCACTCCACCACGTGGCCCGAGCTGTTGGCCACGATGATCTGCCACGGGGGGTTCTGGAACAGGCCGAGGGGAGTGTGGGGTTAGGGGGTCCGAGTGCCAGTGGTCCCCGAGTGCGGGTTCCTCTAGAGAGTGTCGCGGACTCACGTGGAAGGAGATGATGGGCAGCGTGCGGCCCTTGAAGCCGTGGGCGACGTGCGGGAACAGGGGCTCGGTGAGCACGAGGCCCTCCCGGGGCCGCCACCAGCCGGACTCCAGCAGCCGGCCGCTGACCTGGGGCCGGTGCCGGTGGCGGTACGACGGCGGGGCCTGGGCGTCCTCCTCCTGAGAGTCCAGATCCGGCAGCGCCTCGCGGCCCCAGAACGTATCCCGGCGCCGGCGGGGGGCCCGGGGGTCGCGGCGGCCGGACCGCCGCCGAGGCCAGGGCGCGTTCTCGTCGACGGCGTCCTCCCGGAGGCCGGCCGCCTCCGCCTCCTCGGGCCAGGAGACGTCCTCCGCCAGCGGCGGCAGGGTGGGACCTGTCGCACGAGGAGTGACCTCGGGAGTGACCGGGACCAGGACAGTGGCCGGCGCGGCGGACAGACGTGAACTCACCTCGCCGCGAGCCGTTGACGTGGTCCCGGAGGACGTCCTGCAGCCGCGGGAGCGGTGCGGGACTGCCAGGGTCGTCCTGGCGCTGCCCGAGAAGGGCCGACGGCGCCGGAGCCGAGACGCCCTTGTCGAACGACAACGCCCAGGTGTCGCCACTCCGCAGCCGCCACGCTGTGCAGTTCCCGCACGTGCCCGACGACCGCAGCAGCTCCTATAGACAGGAAGCCCACGGCTGACGGAGGTCCCGGACCGGCAGCGGCACAAGGTCCCCATCCAGGATTAACGAAATCCCATCCCATCCGCTGACTGGGGTCGGTGATGACGCCCACCTTGATGTGCACCAGGAGCAGCGCCAGCCGGTCCTCCTTGGACGGACGTATTGCTTCCCACTCCTCGTCCGAGACCTGCGTGGCCATCTCCTGCTCGTCCTGCACGGACCGGTCCAGCGCCTTGACGAAGGCCTGCAGCACCTCGCGCGCGTGGCAGAGGAGCCCGCCCTGGAAGCGATCGCAACGGCATATTCCTCTTCCTGCCTCTGCTCGCCGTCGTCGTCACGACACCTGCTGGGTAGGCAACCTCGAACTGCGCATGCGTGCGTGTCGAGCGGGCTGCCTACCCCGGCACCCGCAGGCGCCGGCATACTGAGGGACGGTGCCACTCGCCGCCATACGCCATACATGCCTGGCAGAAGTCCTGTCTGCTGGTGGAGTTGGAGGCGAAGGCCACGTTGTTGCCCTCGCTGAGCAGGCTGGTGAAGGTGGCCAGGCTGTCCTGCGAGGCCGCGGTGTCGCTGAGGACGTACAGCCACTGCGACAGCGGGTGCACCATGCCGATGGACTTGGCCTGGAACAGAGAGGCGGCTCTGCAGGCGGGCCCCGCGAAGGCGGACCCCGACCGCGCCGATGTGACACTCACCACGTCCATGACCACCCCGACCAGGTCGTAGGACACCAGCACGAGGTAGCGCTGGCCAAGCTGCGCCGGCAGCGACCGCAGCACCCGCTCCACACGCTTCCGCCTGTGGGCAGAGGCGGTCAGCGGGCTGGGGTCAGAGGTCAAGGGTCAGAGGTCAAGGGTCAAGGACCCGGGGGGGGCTTGCCTCTTCCAGTCGGCCTGCTCGTGAGGGATGCTGAAGGCGGACACGGCGGACGGCAGCGACCTCTCGAGGCGGTCCGACGCCAGCGCCGCCAGCACGCGGTCCAGCAGGGACGTGTCTGTAACAGCGGCAGGAGCTGCAGGAGGGGAGGGGAGGGGAGGGGGGCCGCAGGGCCGCAGGCACCGGTCGGTCCGGCCTTCGTGGCTTAACAGTAATCTTTCCGGATTCTCCCTCAAAACACTTCGGAAATATTTCGGAATCTGTCCCATCGCCACACCACAGTACCGACGGAGTCGTCGTGCAGGACGACGGCGCTCTTCCAGGCCAGCGCGTTGTCGTTCTTCAGGTCGAGGATCATCTGCGGCAGGTCCCCGCCGTGCTCCGTCAGGGGCACCGTCAGCCCCGTGTAGCTCGGCAGGCGGGGGCAGTCGGCGTCTGGGGGCACACGGCAACCGCGGCGTCAGCGGGCGACAGCGCCAGGACGACCCACTGCACGGTGCACTACACGGCCACGGCCAGCGAACGCACCTGTCAGCGCGAAGTGCGCCAACGCCTCGTTCTCCAGCCGCCTGTAGAGCCGCCACACGTCGGCGCAGGGCATGACCGTCATGAGCGCCATCACATCTGCGGCAGGGGGACACGGCAGGCGTGGTCAGGTGGTTAAGGGGGTTCGGGGGCCCACCTGCCTGGCACCAGCCCGGCCCCGGCCCCCAGCCCGCTGTACCTGGTTTGAGCTGGACGTCCGCTAGGCTGTAGAACTCGACGTTGAGCCCGCCGTGGTTGAGGTGCTCCTGGGTGGCCGTCGTCAGGAAGCCCCGGAGCGCCTCCACCACGCTGGCCTTGCCCTTGTCCTCCGTGTGGAAGAACTCGTCCACGACGATCACTGCGGGCAGTAGACAGGCAGGCGCACATGCAGAGGGTGGTCACCGGGGGCGGGGACGGGCGAAAACAGCAAAATATAACGGGTTGAGACAAAATCAAAAAAGGCAAGTATACGACACAAAATGTTCAAAAAATCAGGAAAATGACCAAGAAAAATCAAAAAAGGCAGAGAAAACAAAACATGTAGGTTCAAACAAATGTTGTTTTTATAATAATCAACATCTTGTTGATGAAAAATCAAATCAAATCAATCAAAAGAAACAGACATGATTTAAGTCGGTGCATGTGCGTCGAGAAGGGCCAATATAAATATGTCTATTGACAGATGGCCCCCCTCGGGCTCACCCAGGGTGGCGTTGCTCAGGTCGTAGTTGTAGGAGACGCCGGAGCGCTCGGCCCGCAGGCCAGCCGTCAGCAGCACGCTGCAGTACACCGCCGCCCAGGGGACGCGCACCATGGCCGTCGGCGTCCTCGGCGTGGTGCTGGGGGCGGTGGCCGCGCACTAGACGCCGGCAGCCGCGGCCCCGGCTCCAGCCCTCGACCTCTGCCCTCCCCTCGGCCCCTCGGCTGGATTGGACGGCGCCAGTAATCTCGGCAGGGACATGATTTTGTCATCACATGTTGGCGGCGCCGGCGCCTATACTCATCAGGCTGGGCCCCGACCCGGCCGACCGCACGCCGGATTGGTTTGGACTGGACTGGTCAGCGTCGAGGTCGGCGTCGGCCCCCGCACCGACCCCCCCCCCCCCCGCCGGCCAGGGAGCGCACCCCATGGGGCCACTGACGCGGACCGCATCCTTGTATAGGGGTGTGTGTGTGTGTGTGTGTGTGTGTGTGTGTGTGTGTGTGTGTGTGTGTGTGTGTGACTGGTCACGGGAAACTAGAGCACCACGCCGTCCAGCGACACCCATCTTGGAGAGGGGGTGGAAGGGCAGGGACGAGTAGGTCATGGTGGCGCACGCGACCGGCTGGAGGGGCGGCGAGGGGGCGGGGAGGGGACGGGGAGGATGGGGGGCGTCCACCCTCAAGGTGTATATGACACCAAGCCGTGCACCGGACAAACCACCAGAACAACACAGTCCCGCAGCTAGCAGGCAGAGGCCGGCCGCAGGGTGGGTGGTGCTGGCGGTGTGTGTGTGTGTGTGTGTGTGTGTGTGTGTGTAGAGGGGGCGGGGGCTGTGCGTGCGTCGCTGCTGCGCCGCAGCTTGCAGGTCGTGTTTGTGTGTGTGTGTGTGTGTGTGTGTGTGTGTGTGTGTGCGTGTGTGTGTGTGTGTGTGGCCCGGAAGGTTTGTGGGTCAGCTCCTCAGTCACTATACGCCCAGCAGTGCCGACGCCAAGGCTAGGCCCTGAGGCGGTCTAAGGTGGTCAACGTACCCTCTTCACTTACAGCGAGTGAAGAGTTCGTGTTTGTGTCAACTGCATGCGGGGGGGGGGGGCGAGTGTCCACGTGTATTTTTATTTCTTGTTGAGCACTCCTAGAAACGCAATGCTAAGTAGGATTTTGAGTAAAATAATGTATTTTTTGTGTTTATTTTACTGTCGCGAAGAAGACCCACAGATATTAACGCGACATTTTGATCATTGGTTGATTTAGTTTTGAAAATTTAAAATAAAATCTCGTTTCCAGCCGTTTTAGAGAACGTAGATGGGCGGTCGTTTGTCTTGGGATGAGGCGCCGCCTCGAGTCAACAATAGATACCTTCTGTTCGTCGCGGTCTAGCGGAGTGCCAGCGGCTGTCTGAAAAAATATGAGGAGCGGATAGGTGAAATCAAATGATGAAAAGTTTTGATTTTTTTTTAAAGTGATGAGCTCATTACACTCATGCACTATTGGTCAAATTTGTTTTTCGCGGTTTTCCTCTTTTCTCTATTAATTGGTAGAAAGCGTTTCATTTCAATAATTTTTTTTAAATTCAAAAGTATATTGAATCCTCAAGATTCAGACCCTGCAAATAAAAAATACAACAACAACAAAAAACGGCAAAAATGGGTGGGTCCTACCTCGTCCCAGACTTCCGTCCGGAACCGTTCCTGCTTAACTTCGGTGTTCGGATGGGAACCGGTGTACCAGGAGTTGACCGCCGCTAAGACACAGGCACGACGCAGCCACCTTGGTAGGCAGGCTTCCGCAACGGCCAACATCGCCCCTTCCGCTGACTAGATTTCAGGAGTCAACCCCCTTCGACCAGCCAGTTGGTCTGTGGCCGTGAGGCCACTCCCTCGCGGATTGAGAGGGAGGTAGGATGCCCAGATCGTACACGGCCGAAGCCGATTGTACTCTACTCTTCTACGCCATGTATCCAAGTAGGTGTTGCCCGAATACTCCAGATTCCGAGGCCTTACGCTTGAAAAATGTAGAAGGCCGAACCCTAGGCCTCTACATTTAACTTCTGCCGAGTCTTGGCAAGCACCATTCCCCTGCTTGGGCGTCGAACCACTGTTCCTCAGCAGTGTATTCAACCTCCGGGGAATGGCCGCGGCCCAACGTCCGCGGTCACTCAGACAACACACTTTGAACACGTTCTTTTGGTATATTTTACCCACCATCCTCGGTCGACAGACTTCAGAAAAATTTTTACTCCGGCAAAGAGTTGAACCCTGGACCTTACGGTCGTCAACCGGTCCGCTAGCCCACTACGCTACGGAGCTGTGGCGAAAAAGAGATGCGAGCGCGCTCTTGATACTTTAGCCACTGTTGTCCCGCAGAGAGCAGAACCACCGTTGGCTCGCGCAGTGTGCTCTATCCGCGCGCTGAGCCTGGCCAGCCGCCTTGTCCCACTCGCCGGAGAATAAGATAAAAATAAATTAATCAGATCTGCCCCCCCCCCTTTACCGTAATTATTTTCGTCGCCTGTTTTCGAAGGCGTGACTTATTTGCCTTCACGTACCCTGGAGTATTTTCTTTTTGTTTCACTTTTTCAACCGCCATAGCTGGGGAAATTGTTGCACTCGTCATGATTCGTAGTGACCATCAGTGCGGGGCTTCCGCTGGCAGGAGAAGCCGGAGGGGAGGCTGGAGGCTGCTACTCCTCGCCACGCTGTGCCGCTGTGCCGCTCTGCCGCTACTCCTCGCACACAGGGGGTATGCTCGCTGCCGCGGGCTCAGCGCTCCGGTGGCGGGTGGCGTCACCCGTCGCGTTCCCCTCTGGCCAAACAGCGAATCGGCTACGAACGGCGACGCAGAGCGCCTGCGATCGCTAGGGTAGGCCAGCCCGCACGACACGTGCGTGCACGCAGCACGCAGCACGCAGCTGGTGGGGCCGCCACGGCACACTGGCGGGGTTGTTGGTGGACGTGCTGTAAGCCCGGTCCCTCCGGTCCCTCCGCACGCAGCGTGGGCGATTCTCTCGAGTTTGTTCCTCGAGTACGTGAAACAACGGCGGTGGAGCACCCCTTTACACACCGCGGGGGCCGGTGCGCGCGCGCGCGCGCGCGTGTGTGTGTGTGTGTGTGTGTGTGTGTGTGTGTGTGTGCCGGCAGAAGGCGCAGCCTCACAGCCGCATGCTGATTCGGCCCCCGCAGCTTGGCGCGTTGCTCGCGGTGCTGTGATGTAACGCCGAGCCGGACTGAAACTCCTTCCAGGTTCCTCGATCTGCCTCTGCCGGCCGCTGGCCCCGACACGTGCCGTGCCGTGCCGTGCCGTGCCGTGCCGTGCCGTGCCGTGCCGTGCCGAGCGGGTTGTGCAGTCTTTGTGTCGCAAATCTGTACCGCCCTCCCCGTACCCCCCCCCCCCCCCTATTTTTCTGCGTGGGAATATTTTAGCCCGCGCGGCCCACAGTGATCCACAAAACATTCTCGTGGGAAAGGGAATAGGCGGGAAATGAGTATCGGCGGGTGCGTTGCGCCGGCTGCGCCTGGTAGCGGTGGGCTCACTCTCACCCGCCGCCCCTAAGATGACAGCCAGCTGGCTTTTTTTCCCTCTGTTTTTTTTTTTTTTCGGAAACATTTCGGTGACGGATGACTGGAATTAATGTAGAGGGATACTGGAAGTGACTGCACATGAGACTGCTCCGTCAGGTGTCCAATGACTTTCCCCTGTGATGTTACTCTCGATATGAGGACACTGTCCAGGCCCGCCCGTCCGTCCCCGTCGCCTCAACGGCGAGCGCCTGCGAGCGACTGGGTAGGCCAGCCCGCACGGCTCTCGTGCATCAGAGGAGCTGAGGTTGCCTACCCGCCAGGCGCCGTGTGCGACGGGGAAGGTGGCAGGTGATGGGCAGTGCAGCAGAGGCCCACAGCAGTCTCATTCCGCAGCGCACTCCCGGCTTGAAGTGCCCTCGGAATCAGCCTGCAGGCTACAGGCACTGGCCCCCGCTCCAGGTGTGTTGGGTCTGAGTCTCCGCCCGCTTATTACTAGTGGCTGGTGGCATCGGACCAAATGGGAGCGATTGCACGACAGCACGGCAGCGCGATGTCCCCAGTCCCCCCCCTCCCCCCGTTACAGCTCTTGACCCACTGTTCACCATGTGTGGGTGCGGGGGGCGTGCGTGTGCCCCCACCGGCCCGGCCGGGGACCGTACATAAATGGCGGCAGCCCCTCAGTAACACGGGTGGTGCGGAGTGAGCTCACGCCGTTGGCGGACGCCCACCGGAGGTTTGCAAAACTCGCACGGCGGGCAGCGTGGTCAGGCTGGACCGGGCCAAGCCGGGCGGGGTCAAAACCTCTCGGACGACACAACAAAAAAATACTTTACAGCGTGTGTTTTAATTAATTAATTATTTTAAAAAAACGTACTAGATTTACACTTAATGTACACGAAAAAAAAATCGAGGGGAGGGGGGGGGGTTATGTTATCACAGTTGGAGGGGTGGCCGGGGTCTTTCCTCCGCGTCACTTGAAGAACAAGTCCGTCCAGGGCTTGACGTACGAGTACAGCAGCCCCTGGTGGCTCTGCTGCTGCTGCGGCCTGTAGTAGCCGTAGTGCTGAGGCCTCTGCTGCGGCCGGTACAACGGCCTCTGCTGCTGGCCGCCGCCCTGGCCGCCCAGGATGCCGCTGAGCAGCGGGAAGTGCGAGTCCAGCGGCCCCGGATCCGGCCGGTTCTGCAGCTGGTCGCACAGGCTGCTGCCGCTGCCGCCGCCGCCGAGCGGGTCGTCCTCGACGTCGTCGTAGTCGTCGGGGACCTCGTGGACGGGGGCGGGCACGACGGGCACGACGGGCACCACCGGGAACGGGCCCTGCACGCCCTGCACCTGGGTCTGCGTCTGCGTCGGCCCCAGGGGCGGAGCGGGGCCGCCGGGGGCGAGCTGCTGCTGGTGGAACCCATAGCCCAGCTTGGAGCCCACCAAGGTCCCCAGGACGAAGCCCGCGAGGCCGAGGCCGGAGCCGTAGCTGCGCCCTGACGGGTCCCCCGGCGCCGGGTACGGGCCCGTCTCCCTCGCGGCCCGGTGCTGGGGGAGCTCACGGCCGCCGCCGTTGCCGGCCGCCCCCGCTGCGTCTCGGCCCGCGATCAGGCTGGCCAGCCCGCAGATGACCTTCTTCTTCTTTTTCTTCTTCTTGAGGCCCAGCAGGCGGCCCTCGGGGTCGGTGGCAGGCGGCGGCAGCGGGTCCCCGGGGGACGCCGAGGCCGCGTACGACGGGGACCTGGCGCCTGCAGCTCCTGCGAACACCGGGCCAAACAACGCACTGTCAGCTGCCATCCTGGTGCGCTACGGGGCCGGAGCACACAGCAAAAAAAACGAGATCAAAAGGGGGGGGGGGGGGGGGGGTAAAGTGAAAACTGCGTCTCAAATTGCTTCAAAAATCAACTAAAATCGGTTAAATACTTTTTTTAAAGGTACGTTTATGCCAAAGCCTGTTTTTTTAAAAAATCAATTAAAAAATGAAAAACTCAGCCATGATTGAATCTGGTTTATCCGTCAGGGAGGGGCATAAATCGCATCCTGGGCTAGTTTGGAAAATAATAAAAAGAAAATAAAAGCGGCAAACATAAATAGCAGAAGCGCGTTAGCTAGGGAACGGCGGCTTGGTGGTAGCTGTGGCCCCCGGAGCCCGGAGCCCGGAGCCCCTGCGGCGGGGATCATCCCGTCTCCGGAACCCGGAGCCGGAGGCATCGTTGGAGCCCAGCTCAGCCCATCCCATTCGCGATGACTGTGTGTCCGTTGACATTCTGTTCTCTTCTGTTCGGTCTCCCCCCCCCCCCCCCGTCGGCTTGTCGATGGCTTTTCCAGCTCAGCCAGCTCTGCGCTCCCGGCCTGGCACTGTTAACATGCCGCGGTTGGCGAATATGTGTGCTGAGTAATCAGAGTCCCTGACAAGGCAGTAGTGCCCACAAGTGTAAATCAGCACTGTGGCTCGTACTTTCGGTTTCCGTAGTACTACCATACAAAAGAATGAATTTTATTTTAAAAAATCGTCTGATTGATTTTTTTTTTTACACAGTTCTTAAGGCCCGCAAAACTAAAAAAAAACTGAACAAAAATATTCAAAAAATTTGAGAATTTTTTTCAATTTACAAAATGGTTGGGTTTCCTCAAACGTCGAGAAATTACGAAAAAAATTATTAAAAAAATCATTTTTGAGGCTCCGCGCTCCGCTCTCCTCCGTCGGCTCATGATTAACACCTGTGGCAACAAGTGCGCCTGACGCACTTGGCGGCGGGGGCCGGCGGGGGCCGGCGGGGGCCGGCGGGGGCCGGCGGGGGCGGCGCGTTACCTGGGCCGTGGACGAGGCCCTGGTCTGCTTGGTGCCGCTGCTGGCCGTGGGGCGCGGAGGCTGAAGGGTTGTCCTCGAACACGATGCGCGCTCCCGACGCGGTCATCCCCAGGGCCACGACGACGCCGAGGGCCAGGGCGACGACGGAGCTGAGGGCGGGGGCAGCGGGGGCAGCGGGGGCAGCCCCCCGGCGAGCACTGGCAGACATCCTCACTCTGCAACCACATAAGCAGCAGGCGATCTATCGCTGGAGAAACAGGGTGTAAGGGATCATCCGTGTACAGATAGACAGACAGAGACGGGCGGACAAAGACAGAGATATGCACGAAAAAATTTCCGTCGTTAAAAGACGGCAAGGGACGATTCCCGACGGATTAATTTCTTCGCCTAGCAGATGATTAGGAGCGGTGGTGATAGCGCTGTGCGCACCTTGGGGGCACTCCTGAGTTATCAGCTGATTGATAAGCCCCGGCCGGGACCCTGGCCAGAGGGCACTGAGCATGCGCGCATGCGCACACAGGGCCAGGAACACTTCGACTCGCGCACGTCAATCCCTCGGTACCTCTGGTCCGGGACCAGCCGGGGCCAGGACGCGCTGACGGCTAGCTGCACCTACCTCTGGCCTCTGGTCCTCCGGCCTGACCACGACGGTTCTTCACTTGCACCACGACACTCGACACTCAGGACTAATCTAACCCCAGCGGCCGGTGACCGCGGGCCGGGCTCGGTGGTCCAGGACGTCCAGGGCCCGGCCGTGGAGGGGGAAGTCCGTGAGCCCCGTCCCCCCCCCCCCCCACCCCGGCCCCCGGCCGCGGGCCTCCCCCTCGCCTCTGTGGCGTATGTGATGTGCTGCAACAGCTAGCCCCTGGCCCGCTCCTGCTGGCCCGACCCGACCGTCGGCGTTTGATCTTTTCCTGCGCTTTGCATCGCGGAGAGTGGAGAAGTGGTTGGGGGCCGTACTGCAAACACGAGACACGTAATCAAGGTGCAAGAAAAATCGGCGCTGGGGAGAGGGGTGAATCGAACCCGCCGCACCTGCAGTCACAGAGGTGTGCCACCGACCCCAGGCGCGCGCCACACGACAGTTTGATCCAACACCACCCTCTCACACACGCTGCAAAGGTTCGAAGAAAGGTCACGTGGTTTACGAACGCTCCCGTCAGCGGGGGGTCTGAGCCCGGCTGACGCACTTGGGCCTCCCGAAAACTCGGCAAGTCCCTTTCTGCCCGTCGCTCGCGTTTTTCTAGTCCTCTCACTCGCACTTCAGTGTGTGCGTGTGCGTGCACGAGAAGCGCGGAGCGCAGGGTCCCAAGTCAGGTCCCCCGCCCCCCGCCACCGCCACCACCTGTTACTGCGGCGGTGGCAGTGGCGGCAGCGGCGGCCGGCGACGGGCGGACCTCCACGGACCGCGGACCCGGGGGGTCGGACCTGCCGCTGCCGCCGAACCCAGTGGCCAGCCCAGTACCCAGTACGCGGCGGGGAGTGGGTGGTGGGTGGGTGTCGTGGAGTTGTGTGCGTGCGGTGTGCGTGTGCGGTGTGATGGCTGCCGAATAGCGAATAGTTATCGCAGACGGAAGTTGAGCCGCGATCTGTGGAGCCTGGTTCCCACTGCGGCAGGAAATGCACCTGGCAGCAACGTCTGCTCTTTAGGTGAGGTTCCCTGTGAGCTGTGAGCCGTGAGCAGTGAGGGGGGCGAGGAGGGCTTGAGGTTAGGTGCAGGCGCCAGCTCTGTTGACAGTCTTGACAGCTCCAGCTCGGGCAGTGCGGTGCAGACGACATAGCAGAATGCCTTGTTGTTGTCATTATGTCGCATTCATGTCATTCGTATTGACGTCAGCTACATCGGGTCGTATTGTGTACTCGTCACCACTATGTCTGTTCTCTGCTTACCTTAAATTGTTAAATTATTCTTAAATTGTTGCAGACATGAAACCTGCGCTGGAAACCAGCTAAATGATGCGCTTCAGTGTGAAAAGTCTGTGCAAGTTTGCAGCTCTCCTGGTATGGACAGTGGTCCTAACTGTGATAGTGTTCCGCTATGTGCGAGGCCCCCCTTCAGCCAGATCAACAGTTCATCGTGAGCATCCTAAAGATATCCGACCTGCTGCTCAACCCCTCAGAGCAGCAATCGAAGTAAGAGATGCACTCTCAGGTCTAAATTTTAATGTAGAATAACTTTTGTGTGGTTCCTTGTTACTTTCATCATATAACTTGTTTTATTCAGGATGATGAGAGGATTGACTGGCATAATTACACATTAATCTATGCCGAAAAAAGGCGGAAGGGTAGGTTGGAAAACATGTTGTCTTTTCCTCTTTCTTTAGTAATAATTAATACCTTCTTTTAACTATCTTAAAATTTCTCTGCATGTTTCTGAAGGTAAGGGCGAACAAGGGGTCCCAGCATTTCTTTCCTCCAATCACGATACTCAGAAGAAATCAAAACTGTATAGTACTAATGGCTTCAATGCACTTTTGAGTGATGAGATTGCTCTTAATCGGTCGGTGAAGGACATTCGTCACAAAGAGTAAGGAATCTAATGAGGTGTTCATGAGTTGTTTTTTTTATAAATGGGTATTTTGTATTTCTAACTGTATCATTTCCAGCTGCCAGAAGAAGCTGTATCGAAAGAACCTCCCATCTGTCAGTGTTGTTGTCCCATTTTACAATGAACACCTCAGCACTCTGCTGCGCACAGCTGTCAGTGTTATAACTCGTACACCTTCACATTTGTTAAAAGAAATTATTTTGGTGGATGACTGTTCAACAAAATGTGAGCATCCGTATAGGAAGATTTAAACACGTGGTGCACTAGATTTCAAGTTCTTGTTTATTACTTTTTTTAATGTTTCAGATGAACTTCAGGAACCATTGGACACATATATAGCAGAGAACCTCCCTATGGTTCGTGTCATTAGACTTCCAGAAAGGTCCGGATTGATCAGAGCTCGACTTGCTGGTGCAAGACAGGCAAAAGCAGAAGTCCTTGTTTTCTTGGACTCTCATACAGAGGCTAATATTAACTGGCTTCCACCACTTCTTGGTGAGAAATGATAGACCATCAACAGTTAAAATCATCTTTACAATTTTAAGTACTTATTTTCACTTCTTCTCTCCCAATTTCTATATAGATCCAATTGCTCAGGACTACCGTACCTGTGTGTGTCCTTTTATTGATGTGATACAGTTTGAGACTTTTGAGTATCGATCACAAGATGAAGGCGCTCGAGGTGCATTTGACTGGGAATTTTACTACAAAAGGCTCCCTCTTCTGCCTGATAGTCAAAAGAACCCAACAGAACCTTTTGAGTGAGTATGATGAATCACCTTCCATTTACATTAGAGGCAACACGTGGAGTGACAGTAGTGGAGTCTGTGTACTACTACAGTCTACAGTACATCTCTCAAATGTCGACAGGAACCCGGTAATGGCTGGCGGGCTGTTTGCTATCAGCGCAAAATTCTTTTGGGAGTTAGGTGGTTATGATCCAGGTCTTGACATTTGGGGAGGGGAACAATATGAGCTCAGCTTTAAGATTTGGCAGTGTGGTGGCAGGATGCTGGATGCTCCCTGCTCTCGAGTTGGACATATTTATAGAAAGTTTGCTCCATTTGCCAACCCTGGAAAGGGTGACTTTGTAGGACGGGTAAGTGACTTTGTATTTCTCCTATGATCTTGAATTTTACAAAATATTTGTACCTTCTGGAACGACCCTCCAAAAATAAATTAAATATTGAAATACTTCAGAATTATCGTCGAGTGGCAGAAGTGTGGATGGATGAGTATGCAGAATATTTATATAAACGTCGCACACATTACCGCAACATTGATCCAGGGGATTTGACTGAGCAGAAAGCTCTAAGGAAAAAACTGCAATGTAAACCCTTTAAGTGGTTCATGGAAAATGTTGCATTTGACTTGCCAAAGAAATATCCACCAGTTGAACCTCCTGACATAGCAGTTGGCATGGTGAGGGACCTTAAAGTCTTACATTAATTTTCCTACTACTGATCTTCCTCTTCTGTAATTTTTATTTGGAATTGTCTGTTTTTCCTAGGTTCGTAGTGCTGTAGCTACTGACTTATGTGTGGACACTGACCACAAGTCTGAAAACAAAAGATTTGGAATAGCCACATGTACTCCAGGAAATTTGGAACAGGTGATGTATTACCCATTTACACCCAAAAGCTGTAGACCATTGTAGATCAAAGTTTTTATCAAGCATTTTCTTCATCACAGAAATTCAAACTGACATGGAGGAACGATATAAGACCTCAGCAAAGAAAAACAATGTGCTGGGATGTCGCTGATCCTGGAAGCAATGCTGCAGTAACTTTGTTTAGCTGTCATGGGATGGGAGGAAATCAACTGTGGAAGTTTAACAAAGTAAGAAAACATCTTTCATTAAAATCAAGACCATAAGTTTAGTTTTTAGCCTTATTTCTCTTAATTTTGGAGTGATCAGTTCTCAGAAATCACATGTTAAGATACAATTTAATTTTGTAATTTTCTATGTATTTCAGGACAAGCAATGGCTTATCCATGGAGGAAACCAAAGGTGTCTTGATTGTGATCCAAGTACTCGTCAACTATATGTTTCAGAATGTGACTCTGATTCTGAAACACAAAGATGGATATTTGAATAAAAGAGTATACCTCTGTTGTTTTTTCATTTTTTTAGAAAGTTTTTTACAAGGTGTTCTTTCACCCCTTATTGTGGGGCTGTGGCCTTGAAGTTGTTTAAGAGTGTTGCCTGGAACTTCTGCTGTTGTACTACAGCGTTTAATTAAGTGGTGGGCGTTTTCACTTTTTATTTCTTTGACATCATATGACAGAATGATGGAAATTTATCCTAGATTGGTATAAAGGATGTTGGAATATTTTGTTAGAACTGTAAGAGTGATTATTTTATGTTTAATGCACCCCTGTAAAGATGTATGAATTCTAAATCAGTGTAAGTGCCAAAATAAGCAAATGATGGAGTTCTCAAATGTCTTAGAATTATATTTATTAAAATTGAAAAGGGATTGTCATCTGACCTGAGAAGGTGCAGAAGATGGTCATATGTTTAATAGGGGATTCACTGTTCTAGTCCTAATGTCATATTAACGACATGAGCAGATCAAAGTAAGCTGGTGATTATTTGATCTGTACTTCTGTTGTAGTGATTAACTTATCATGCATAAATGCTTCTGAGTTTATTTTATGCCATCACAGCATGGTAGTTGATAGTGAGAAAGGTGAAGTGGGAGGGTGGGAACTGAAAGGGTGGGGAGGGGGGCACTAGATAAACTAGAGATGGACCCAGGTGATGTCCTATTTCCATAGAACACTTTTATTTGTATGTTTTTATGTGTATTGTACATCATGTATTTCTTTTTGATTTTGATGTCCTGTTAATTGGGACTGGACTGATTTATAAGGTTTTGCATTTATTGACCTTTGAAAATAGTATTAAGATTGTAAGACAGAATTTTTTTTTTATATTTTTTAATCTATATCTGTCATGTTAGTGTTCATTATTTTGACTTTGATTCAAGTCTTATCAGGGGATCTCAAGTGATTGATTAATAATCACAGGTACTGCCCAGGAGCCCTTGCTAGTATATTTGGTCAGCGTTGACCTCACTTGCAGAAATAAGAAATTAATTATTCACTTTGGTGCATACCTGCTTTGTAATGTAAGTAGATATTTCAACTCCTTAAATCTTTCTCTATATTAAGAAAAATGTCTCCTTGATTTTTTGTGTTTTACACCCTAAAATTGCGTTGACTGACCTAAACTTCAGTTTGAAATTTTTGAAGAAATTGTCAAACTTCTTTGCAATGGTAACAATGGACCATGGCTATGGTGTACTTTTTATTGGACTGTTTCTGTAGGTCTCACTGCTAAAGTAGCATTAGAACGATTCCATTTTCTTTGGAGTCAAGAATTCTTGCCATTACTATATTGGAGTTTTTCTGTGATGATTAAATTTATAAGTGATAATATAACTTGTGTTATTCCTCAGTTTCCTATCTTCTAGTTTTTAATAATGTACAACACAATATCCTTTCATAAAACCATGATTTATTTGCATTACAATATTTACAACAATGTTGATTAACCAAGCATTATTTTACCGACTAAGTCTCATGTACAGAGCATGCTTGCATTCCTTGGAATTTGGAGGAAAATACTTGTCATAGAAATCCTGCACCATTTCCTCAACTTTAAAACCATATTTTTGATACAAAATCACTGCTGGATTTGTTGCAGACACATGCAGTGTTATATCTTTACCCATACAAGTCTATAAAACAAAAATGAACTGGTAGAAAGTGTAAAATCAAGCAGTGTCAAATTCAAAAATGTAGTTTTCTTATTACCTGGATTAGATGATACAGCATAAATGATGCAATACCTGCTTTGCGCCACTCAGGGCGGGTGAACATGAAAGATATGTAAGATTCATTATAATTAACATCTGGCACCAGGAATGCAAATCCAACAACAAGTTTCTTATATAAAGCCACACAACTGAAATCTGGGTACTGCAGGCTTTCACTCACTAGAATAAAACATACATCGTATTACAGATTAATGGCAGTGCAATGGAAGTATTGTTCATTCTGCACACTGATTTACAGTTTACTTACAGTCAATACCTGGCCAAAAGAACAACTCACAAAGACTATTTATTGCAGGAATATGATGGGGCTGCACATAACTAAAGTCAATAGGGTATTGTTTGGGCTCAAAATTCACTCCCCACACTTTTTTTTGCACATCGGCCATTATCTGGAGCCACAGTGCTTGATGATTGTGAGCCCTTCGAATGTAAGGTTTCAAAACCCTAAAATTAAAACAGAAAAATCCATGATTCAACACTAACATTAAATGTCAAGTCAGTAATGAAATTAAGTTTGAAGAAATTAAATGATAATTTAGACTATTTCATTCCTTCACATTTACCTTTCAGTATATGGGCTACGGAATGGGGTAGGTTCTACACGACCCAATAATCGTAACATGAAAGATTGTTGCTTATTTTCCCAGCACTGACTTTCCTCAGAGAGAACAACTGTCTAAGGTATTTATAAAAAGAGAGAGTATATTAACAAGAAGTGATTAAGGACGACTACTTAATTATGAAAACACTTCCTTACCTGGAATCTATCAAGATAGCGAGTGCCAACCTGTTCATTCATTTTGTTTGCAGAAGTTTTTGGTTTCAAATATGACACCAAAATGTCACTGAAGTGTTGTAAGCCAAGCTTCCGCTGCTCTCTCCTAACACATAACTTTCTGTGCAATCTATACACTGAACTTGGAACTTGTTCTGTACCTTTTGCGGCTTCAAATCTTTTAATTTGTTTAGAAAGCCTCTTGAGCAAATCAAGTTCCTCATATTCTGTCATAGGTCTACATCTGATAATAATTTTAGAGTGAAAAAATCTGCTCATTTAATAATATTGTTTAGTAACTATTGAAATAAAATTAATTACTTACCCTGTGGAGTCAGTTGATTCAGTGTGGTAATAATCCTTCCAAAAATATTGTCTTTCTTTTTCTGCGGAGTTTATTTTAAATAAGCTCTTAGGTGCAGGTGCGAGAAGTCCATCATCATTGCTGTCACTATCTGAATCTTTTTCTGACATGTAACTGCCACTTGTGCTAACATCGCCCAGTTTAGCTAAATTATGAGAGCTGTTTGGTGATACTGGGTAAGAGCTTTCTGTTGAAACAAACTTATCAACCAGTTCACTTAATTCAGAATCCATTCCAGGAAAGCCCTCTTTCCCCATATCTACAGGCATATCAATATCCACATCAAGGCTTTCAGAGTCAGAGTAGCTTAACATATCAGCATCCAATTCTGGTGAGACTCGATCAGCATTACTGAGCATGCAAGTATCACTGGAAGAAACAGAATTGTGTGGATTGAAGTCCTCTTCAAAGGAAATGATTTCAGGAGTGATTCTCATCGTACTTGGTTTAACACCACCACTATGTTTCAAACGTATTGTATTAAATGGAGATAAATTTTCATGAGTGAGTTTCCACCACCCTGACTCTCTCAGCACTTGCGTGCCAGTTTGAAAGAATGCTGGACTGTAGTGTGACAAAGTTCCTGATACCGTGCCATGCCATGCCCGTTTTCGTTTGATTGATCCCCCAAATATATGGTTCCATTTTCGATCAATGAAATCAGCTATATGTAGCTTCCAGTGAAAATAACCATGACGACTCAAATGCTGAAAATCTTGGAGATTGTACAATGCAAGCACTAAAACAGTGAGCCAGGATATCTTCTCCTTCGACACCAGCTCCACACCAGCTGGACTGCAGGACTTGCAAGTGAACTTGTAGAACACATCTCCCAGTAAAACACACTCTGGTAATCTAACATTGTCAGACAAACAATTAAAATGAACGCAGGTTTCACACTCTTCACACACGAGACAGAACTCATCTCTTACTCCTGAAGTTCTCTGTCCACAGTACACACACACAAAATTGACACTGACAGTGTCTTTGTCTTCATTGGATTCACTTGTGGATAATGTGCTGCCTTGAGAAGACGTAGTATCTTCCATTTTGTCAAGAAAGGAAAAAGAAATGCATTCATGCGGTAAATTGAACAAGAATTGATTAACGTTTGACAGCCAATGCCGGTCGTCTGCTTGCTCTGTGTACACAAACTACATCGTTATCGGCAGGTAAAGCAGACAATTAATTACGGAGCCGGAAAACCGTCCTTCAGCTGTTTTATCTTGTATGGTTCACTGAAATTTGAAATCTGCTGTGCGCTAGCGAACTGTCAAATTGTGATGGCGTATCCGGATAATGCGGCCTTGGAAAGTTGTAGTAAGAATGTTGCGTGAGAAGCCGATAAAGCTAAATTATTCCCTGATTCTTCTGTAAGATCAGCAATCTAACTAAGACTGTTTTCTCGCAGAACGCCTAATCTACCGGCGTATTCAACTTGCTGCTGCAATATTCGTGATCAAAAGTACTCCAGAGGGAAAGTTGCCTGAGGCTCATGCAGCCGATATTCAGCAAAGACTGAGAACTCACTGGCTGAATTCGGTAGGACAGTAATCACCAATCAGTAATCTTGTGCAGATCAGGTACTGCTAATCGCTTGTTTCCTCTGCAGACATGTATCCAAAGTGACAAGGTGAATTTGTCTGCCAATCAACATATTCTCGCTCAGCAGCAGAATGTTTTGTCTTCAAGACTGTATTCACTTCTTCCTCCGTCTGTTGAAGGTGTCTAATTATTGCATTGAGTTGTCTTATCTAATTAAACCGTATCTGGAAATGGAATCTGATAATCTACAAACATGACTGTTTCATAGATATTTTGACTTACAATAGAAGCAGTCAAGATGCTGATCAAATGCAACTCAAAGCTAACAAAGTATATACTGATAGATTGAAATTCAACAGGAGTATACTTAAGGAAAATGCAAACTTCATTCAAACAGTTGTTCAGCTGAAGGCATTAGCAGAATCTCATTCGACTATACCAAGGGAAAATTATTTGAGATCCGTATCAAAACTGTGTGGAAATGATGAACTTGTAGCTGTAATGAGTGAAAATCAAAAGAACCAGTATGTGCCAAATTGTGGTGATGGATTTGCTGGCTCTGCTCTATCAGGTTATTGGAAATGTATTTTGTGCTCCTGCTTCATTTTCACTCATGTTTTCCAGGTAACACTTTTTAATTCTGTGTATTCAGGTAATTTTGGCCCAGTCACAGGTGTCGCAAGCAGTGTCCTGCTATACATTATAAATTCATTCAATGCTAATGATCTTGTAGACAAAAGCATTCAAGTAATTCTCAATCATCTCACAACTATTGCATGTGGCGATGAGACAAAGTGGTCAGTTTTAAGCTTAGAAGAAACTGTAAATGAATGGAAGGTAAGACATTCAACTAAAAGGTGAAACAATCATATTGTCAATGGCTTAATACATTTTGCTGTCTCTAGGGATCAGTTTATGAGCAAGCTGAGAAAGCTCTTCAGTCCACTATAGGCATAAATGCTATGCATTCAGATATTCTGAATCACAGTCATAACTTATGCATATCTTTTATACGGGGCATTGTTTTGCATATAATTAAAAACAAAGCAACCAATGAGGTACTAATGAGTTCAGATGAATGGAGTTTGACTTCTCTGAAAATAGTTGTACAAATTTTCATTACTTGTCCGAAACAAAATATGATTGCAGATTGGATATTCTACCAAGGAAAATCAAATTCTCATGGTTCTGAAAATATTTGGAGGCACGGAACTGTGGCTGCACTCTCTTCAATTCATTTTCAGTTGTTTACAAGAACAAGCTGAACTGTTAAGAAGCAACCATCTTCATCAGACAGAGCCAATTGCCGCAGACTTCCAGAAAAGAAATCAAGTTATAATTCAAAGACAGAACTATTTTCAAGACATTGAAGACACGTTTTTTCTGCTCAGACTGATCAGAGAATTTTTAACTATGGCCATCCAAAATTTAGGCTTCATAGAGCACAAAGAGGATCATATTGATTCCAACTGCGAGCAAAAGACTACAAGAATTATTGCTAATTTATGGAGGAAACACCATCAAGTTGCAGTGCGTAGCTACCCTCAGAAAACTGAAGAGAAGAAAGGCAGAATGAAATCCTACTTAAGGAACTGGAAGCAATCTCTACTAGAACCATTAGAATTTATCATGTTTGATTATCCTTTGATTGCTGCTGTTGTTAATGAGTGCTTGCAGTTGTTACCCACCTTAGACCACTGAATTAAAAACTGAAGCCAATGATTGGATATGTAGTTTTCCTTCAAACCAAATTTCCTGGGGTAACAATGATAAAAGTATCAAATTGCCTTTTTTTCTAACAAACTTTAATGGATACTAACAAAAATATTAACTAGCAGCATAGCAATCACACACACATTCAAAGTTTCACTGCATATGATGAGGTGTGGATTATAGACCATGACTCAAAAAGCCAGCCATATAAAAGAGAAACCTGTATTGAGCTTTGAGCCACAATATCAATCCAATTAGGATGGGAACATAAACAGCACCACAATGTTCATAAATTTAAAATGCCTGCAAACAGCATCTATAACTTGTGTTGCCACCAGCTTATAAAATTTGACAATAAATTAGCCAACAAAGATAAAGGACCAATTTAAGAATGCAATTTGAACAATTACCTGCAATATGGTATCTGCCTGCAAGTTACAAAAAAAAGAAAGAAAAAAAGGAAAAAGAACAACTAGGACACTGATCAACACATTACGTAGGGTGGAATCAAACTGAACTACTTGCAATTCCTAACACAAACTTAAATTCAACAACTCCCTAACAGAGTCAGAGAAAAATATTGAAAATCACCAATTTGTGAATTACAACAGCATGTGACCACTTATCTTTCAGTTAACATTCATAAACTTAAGAGCTAAACAAACAATTCAGGGAAGAAGGACCTAACTATGTACATTTTGCTTTTCAAATCATTTACAAAAGTAATTGATTTAATCAGACTAATTGTTACTGGAGCTCAGATTCCTGCCCTGATAAATTTAAAGGAGCCCCCATAATGGGTTGCAAAGGTGGCGGAGAATCTGCAGGGGGCAACTGAGGCTGGAAATGCTCAGCAGTCATTCTTGTCATCCAAATTCCAACCCCTTCAATAAGAGCTAGGAGAAGACCTCCTACAGCAGCACTAGCAGCCATGGGGCCAGGTCCACTACGAGCTGCTAACACACCACCAGTTAATGCACCACTTAATATTGAATTCCATGGGTCTTCTTTCTTGCGAATGTGAGCCAGACTGCAGTCAAAAGTTGAAAACATGCCGCCCCACACAGCAAAGCTCCCAGCAATGACAGGTGAACGCTGTTGGATTGCTGATAAGCTTCCACCCAAGCGGCGTGTCAGACCACTAGGAGCATTGCGAAAGCCTCGGAAGCTCTGGAAGACACCACCTCCAATGGCACCCATGGCAAAGGCACCTCCTATATCATCCATAATTCTCCACGGACATGGCTCTCTTGTGTATTCCTCCATTTATTCTGATGTAGAATTCTGAAAATGAGCATGTGAATTTATTAGTCAGTTGACTGATAGACCTAACCTAAAGAAAATTTAGAATGGCAATGGTATAGTGGACAGCCGTTGTGACAGAAGTAGGAGACTTATTTTCAATTGCACGCAAAGGTAGTACAGTCAAGAGAATTGATTGTCCACTAACGCTATGACTGAGATCAGGCAGAAGTGGTCTGCACGGTCTGCAGAAGGCAAGGAAACTGGCATCAACGGATCTCCATAACTATGCGGTTCTACAGTCCGGAAATCCAAACTATGCATTGCCAAGGACCCTATCTATATACCGAATGCCTCCTCGAAATTTTCACAGCAAAACTCACAGTCAGAGAAGAGGAATGTCCCAAAATTAGACGACAATTTTTTGGTCGTCGGCCCTAAATCTAAGGTTAGGGGGAAAGGGCAACTTCTGCAGGCCACTTCCCAGAGCGGCCACTTTAACTTTGTGGAGCGGTTGAGGATGGCTGGAGTCACCTTGCGCGAGGCTACTGCTCGGAAACCGCAAGGAAGGTATGAAAATTTAGGGGATAGCAGAAGAACTTTCTGCCGGTCAGAGTGACAAGAGAACCCGAGTGTTACAAATCGCTTCCTTACGAATTTAATGCACAAATTCTCCTCGCTTACGGTGAACATTAAGCAATATTTTGTCTGAATACATCAAATACACATCCCATAACCTTTCAGAAGAGAACTTCCACTGATCTGTGATTTCCGCTGTCTGTAACCTGACAATTTTGTGGGGGGAAAAAATCTAGATAGAGGATTTGAGATTGGAATTACAAGCGTTACCACTAAAAGACCTACACGGAAGACACACTCAGAGACAACAGCCCTACTTGACACAGTAAACTCATAAAAAAAAAATATCATGTTGCTACGAGATAAATAAATGAATGAGAAGGCAAAGAGAAAATGAGGAAAAGTAACTCATGAGAATTCTGCATTCTGCAACAACTAAGGATCAGAGTGACATACCTTGCGTTGACAAATTAACATGCCTGTTCCCAGAAACACTCGCATTATATTTTTCAAAGTGGCTCTTGTCTAAATCTCAGGAGCACCTCATAATATAAACATGCGGTTTGGAACAAAATAAGGCTGAAGAGAAATGAGAATTGACTCATTCAATGTCAATCCTTTGAATAAATGAAGGGTGCTCAATGAACTGCTCAAACGTTATCAGATAGGACAAATTTGTGACAAAATAAAGACATCTATGCAAAAATACCCTGAATACAACCCATGATAACTTTCCACAAAGAATCTAATGCAATGAGGCCCATTCCCCTTCAGCCTGTTATATTTAAGAAAATTCGAAAGATAGTCGACTTTTGTCTTTTACTTTTTTTCAAACATTTCAACGGAAACAGGTAGAAGGTTCTACATTATTACTCTCCTTCAAATTTGAAATTGTGATAATGGTGCAAGGAATTTGTGAAAAAACGGTGGCTTGTAGGAGTGGGACACTACTTTGTTAACCAAAAACTTCAGTATTTCCATGTGAAAGTGTATTAAATATTTCTATACAAACATAAAGTTCAACAATACAACGTAACAAATCAACAGCAACGTACAAAACAACCATGCATTCCTCTCCATCTTGGGCGTCGACTGATGACATGGCAGACAGTGATGACATGTTGACAAAATCATTCGGGGAGATCACACAAATGGACAGGCATAATTAAAAAGAAACGCGCTGCCACAAAAGTGAAACCTCCCTGCAAAATACAAGCAGAATTAGACAACCCCCCACCACCAACCCTTGACTCATTCACACACACACACACACACACACACACACACACACACACAAGGTGGATCTCAAGCTTCCCCTCGGCAATTCTATTTGATTTTCTAAATAAAATCAAAACAATGCGGGAAGCACATCCAACCTTCACACACACTGGGGCCCCTTGCTCATTCATACACATGCTGCAAAAAAAACAATGGTCAAGTGACGAACAGTGCCAGGGGGAATGCTTTTACTTGCTAACCCTGAAGGGGTTGACCCGTTGTGGGCCGCATGTGAGTTGAATATATTGCAAGGAACTCTGCCCACGATGGCCATCCCTGCTGTGATGGGTCGCAAGCATGAGTTCCATATGGGCATAAGGCCCTTGGGGAGCCCCAAGAAAGGGGCTGAAGGGATAGCATGGCTGTGAGCCATGCAAAGGCACTGCATAAGCCACTTTGACCTCATTAGCAAACACAAACACAACAAACACAAACTTTAACCACAGTTGATCTTGCATATCTTCACACTTGTAGACGTGTCCTTGGAGGCGTTGTAGTCCACTGCGTCCTTCAAGTCCATAGAGGCCATTTCCCTGGAGTCCAATTGGGCGTCCTTGGAGTCCATTGTTCAGTCCACTTGAGATTGAGCGTCCTTCTTGAAACTTGTAACCGATGTCCATTCCTTTGGGCCACGTCCAGGTGCAGGTCCAGGTCCGAAGCAGCCTGTTAACACTAGAAAACAAATGTGAGTAACAAGATTCCGCACAAAAGTGTAATAATACAAATGCAGGCAGCAGCATAAATCAGCCGCCGCAACAGAGCACGCCTGGACACATGCCAAGCAAGGCCAACGGAAGAGCAATTATATGTTTTTTCGTCAGCAGGACCGAGAAAACATATACTTGGTACCATTGCCTGACCTAAACTTAACACTAAACTAAAGTATACATAAAGCGATACTTCCTTTCGATCAGGAACGACGAAGTCCGCGGGAACTTGGAGTGGTAGTGCACCGGCTGCAGCCATGCTTGAACTGACAGGACGGGTTCGCCTGTTGCCGTTCGCAGCAGAACCAGTTTGTTTGTTCTTCCTCTTTGTGGTGGCCGTGGTGTCCATCGGCCAGGGTTTCGCCAAAACACAACAAATTCGTAGTTATGCGGAAGGGTCGAACCTGTAAACTTGCGGTTTGGATGAAACGGTTCGTCCTATCAACCTGCGAAATTTCAGTCCATTACTGGGCAAAACTATCGAGATATTCTAAAAAATTCGTTACCTTTGTCGGGGCTGGCGAGGGAGGTCGTATTCCGATAGGCGGAGGTGGCGGTGCGGCGGCCATCTTTGTTCCAATTCCCGGCGCGTAATACGAAGTAATCATAGGAGTTGTACCTTTACCTACCGTTTGTTGCTGATTTTGAGTTGTGAGGCTCGTAAAAAATTATGTTTTGGATGTAATGAAGTGTTTAGTGTGTTCTGAGCCTACAAAATCCGCTTGCAAGTGCGTGCCGAAAGTAGAAATCGAGTAGAAATGGGGCTGGGCGGAGGGCGGAGGTCGGCCCGGGACAGTTTTGGTGCCACTTATGTTTTGCACTGTTTTGAAGCCTTCTGTGGAACCGTACAGTCATTGAGTAAATTTTTGTCCCTCTGATAAGGATTATGCCTATCGACAGAGTGGACGGCAGAAGTTCTTCTGCTAACCACTAAACTCTCATACTTTCCTTGCGGCTTCCAAGCAGTAGCCTCGCGCGAGGTTGGGAAGTGGCCTGCACTGCCGTGAATGGCAAGGCCAGATGTATGACAAATCCTACTGTTGGATTTCCGGGTTCTTGCCCTCCCTCCAACCTGGTTCCGGGTCGGAACTTTTTCCCTCTGTTCTGTTCATATCCGTAGAGGGATCAGGGAAGACCCTTCCACTCTCCACTCCCCATGGTCCCATGGCTGGGGTTAGGCAAGGATTCCTTGAACGTCCGCTCGCGGTGCGGGCCAGGAGCGGGCCCACAGGTGTAACACACTGTGTAACATTGCCGTGATGACCGAACAGGGCTCGGGCCCACGGGCTCAGCTCTGATAGGGGGTGGTAGGGTCGGGGTCGGGTAAGGAAGGACATGGGCAAGAGGGGTGGATGAGACGTAGAGGGGTTAGCGACCTCCCGGAGCTTGCTGCGCGCCTGGTCTGCCGTATACATCGGCAACGCTGGACTGTACTAAACCCTGCTCGAATTTTACATCAAGCTGTAAAAAGGTTAGACGGAGAGACATACACGGGGTCCGGCCGTCAACGTCCATGTATTTATTACGTGACACTGCCCCAGGCCCCAAGGAAGGCCAGCCAAGTAACGCATAGCCACCCCTGCCATCCAGCCCTCACCAGCGCAACCGCCACCCCAGGGTACCCCAGGGCAGAGCGCGGGGCTCACAAGGGAGTGCCCACAAGTGTAGACAAAAAAAAGATATTTCAAAAAATTTACCAGTCCCGTAAAATCAGAGGGGAAAAAAAACAAGTTTGTATCCGAAACGGAAATGTTTGTGATTTGTCGACATGTTATGAACTAAAGACACTTTTCCTCTAAATTTCTTTAGTTTGAGTTTTGGGGCCCTTATGAACCGTCTAAAAAACTAATTCAGCCGAATGAAATTCGTTCACTTCTATGATAGTACTACAGAACCCCAAAAAATGGGCCACAGTGCTAATTTACACTTGTAGGCACTCCCTTGTCAGAATGGTTCCCACAAGGAGAGAGTATTCAGACAGACATTGTGAATTGCACTGTACTTCTTGGATTAAGAATGTCGCACACATCACTAGGAATAAATAAAAATGTAATGAATGCATGTAGAACATCAATAATAAACAGTTTATATTACATCTTGTTCTGAGGAGATCTTGTTCATCTCAAACATCTACATAGAAAATTAAAAATCACTTGTACCAAGTAGTCAGTAGTTGAAACAATCCTGATAACAGATAACATCATTAGCTCTAACTCAAGGCTAACTGCAGCTGCTGTATAGCTTTGAAGACCACCTGTGTCCATGAAACACAAAACCGACTGACAGATAAAAATAAGTGGTTTGGGACCGTAACTTTATCAACAAATCTAATCCTGTCACTTGAAAAGGATAAAAACAAAATCAAATAAAACAGTCATTATCATAACACATTTCATTGACGTGGCACTGAAAAGACTTCAGGTAGGTTGAAGGAAGAAATACAACGAGGGAGGAAAGACAACAGTGAATTAGCATCAATTTTTTGGGATTTGTTCTCTTGCCATGTCAAAATATACCAGTAAAATATCACCAGAAATAGTATTCAACACATTTATGATTCAAGTACACCTACCAGGCACATAAAATTAATAATACGTACATTTAGAATGGAAATTTTCAGATGCAACAATGCAAACATAACTTCATATTGTAGAGAGTGAACTCAATTTGACAACAAGTAAACTGTGCCTCCACTAGGAGCATTATAATTGAAAACATAATTTAAAGAATATTTTCAAGAAGTAACTGAGAATTCACCTATTGATTTGAAAATTAATCAGTCAGTTGCTGTAAGCCTTTGTTAATTTTAGAAAGTAATTTTTATATATGCAGCACATGTTATTGGCATAAACTATGTAAAAATTATGAAGGGTTTACATATATACACCGATAATACATGAATTTCATACGTTTTCATGTCTGTTGAAGTTACTTCTATCGTTTAAGCCTTCAACAATTGTAAATTCCTGACCATTCTCACTTCCTGGAAAGAATGCTTTCAGTTTCTTTCGAACAGGTGTTTCCAATTTTTCCTCTATATCTTCAGGGCTTTTAGTTCTTTTCAAACTGACATTATCATTCCGTGGTGAACTTTCTTCATCAGCAAGACTGTAGTCCTGAGTTGAATCCACATCAGGAGAGTTTTTATGGTCTCGTTGCCAGTCCCTGGTATTGTCTTCTGCTGCATAGTCATTAAGTTCTAATTCCTCATCATCATCTTCCCACTCTTCCCACTCTTCATCCACCTCATCCCCTTCCTTTCCATCTTCCCAACTGTCCTCTTCCTCTTCACTTTCATCACTTCCTTCTTCTCCCCCCTTCCAATCCTCTTTTGTTTCTTCTGTGTCCTCTACTTCTAAATTATCCTCATGTCCAGCCACATGCTCCTCTTCATCTTTAGCTTCCTCATCACCTTCTTCCTCACCATCATTGACACCTGCGCCTTCAACATTTTCTTCATCTTTACCATTTTTGTATTTATTAATTTCTCGCTCCAGTGAAGATATTGTTTCCCTGGACTTGCGGAGTTCTTGTTGTAAATAGTAGACAGTACTCTGCATACCCTCTACATCTTCATCTAGTTCTTGAAGAAATTCATCCAGCTCTGCAAATTCATCAGTTAACATTTTAACAAAGGATTAAGAAATAACAAAAAACACTGTAACATGCGGTATGAAAGCAAGTAAGTAGGAATGTTAATTTAAAAATCACTTACCAGACTGTGACTTTTTGACCTCTAGGCTGAAACTTTTCTGGAGAGCCAATTCCCCTTCTAGTTTGGCCATACGACCACTTGCTACTAACTTGCCAAGTTCCTCATTTTCCTGATAAAGTTGACGGCATTTAGCCATGAGTCTTTTACCAGTATTGCTATCAGGTGTGAATTTCCAAGCACTAAGCTCATTTTGAGTCTCTTCTAATTGTGCTCTGGCTGTCGCAAGTTCCGTTCTTAATTTTTGTAATAATAGATTTACAGCAGGATCTAGGAGAGCGGAACGCAGACTTCCTGCTGAAGGAGTTGCAGAAGTTTTTAGATCAGTAATTTGAGCCATTAACTCCTGTATTTCTTGTTCCTTAGTGGCTAAACGTCTCAAAACAGCTCTTTCTCTAGCACACGCCTCCAAATGCTGCTGCTTGGTTCGATCAACATACTCCCGAAGAGTACCTATTTCCACTGGAAAGAAACAAAATGATATAATCAGATAAAACACTACACTGAGATATTAAAAATTGGACACTATTTTTAAAACTTTGGTTACCTTCCTGATTTGCAGCTTGGTTGTCCAGCCATTCAGTATAGACATCCAGGTCTTTCCAGTGTTGAATAAGATCTGGCAAGGATATTGATTCCAAGTCACTTGCTGATAGTCTTGGCCTGGGAGGCTCGCCGATCTCACTGCGTGCAGAGGTACATGACACAGGGATAGAATGTTCTGAGTTGGGAGTATCGGGGGCGGTTGGGATGACTGGTGTAGTAGGAGCAGGCAACGAAGGTGTCAGCGAGGGGGTGGGTGAAGCACAGGGTGAACTCTCTTCTTCTGGTGGACACGGAGCACTTTGCCCACTGTCTTCTGACATTTTCTATGGAGACAACCTGCAAAATAAAATCATAAACATTCACCACTTGGTTCCTCACCGAAAAGGCGTGTATTCGTTCATGAAGTAACAAGGCTAATAATTTGAGGAATAAAATGAATAAGGAACCAACACGTTAAAATTGTCACACAGAACTACGCAATCCTTCCCAAGTGTTCCAACCCGGCAGGAAAGCTGCAGAATAACATAACCTGTAAGTTTGAAGCAGAACAACTTTGAGAATGAAAACAGTACTTACTTGATGTCCCTGCGTTTTAAGAGAATGTGAACACATAGAAAGTTCAATCCCCTACATAATTCTCGAATGTACTAAAAAATACGGGCGTTTTATACAACATCCATTGAATAAATGTGTGATATTAAAATGCCGAGATTGAAAGAGAAAAATGGAACAACTCAACTCAAAAACAAACGGGTGACTGGTATGAAAAATACTACACTCGTTTGCTCTGAAATTAAACGGGCTTTACATTTGTTAACGTGCATGAAATGGAATGACAATGGTGTATGTTATGACCATTAAATAAAAATGTCTGTAGTGAGTTAAGTTTGCATTGTCTGAATGACAGAGCGCGCGGTTTTCAAACTCTCTTGCCGGAAAGTAACATCAGGGTAACATATATTTCTGATTCCAACATGTCATCGCTCCATGTGATCGCTCTTAGTGAGTGTAGGATAGAGGTATGTTTATGTGCTGTCTTACTTTCCGGCTTCATTTTACTGCCTTTACCCGGCAAAGAGTAGCGTTGATGTCCACTGCGGCTTAATGGCACCCGGTGCTACACGCTTTGGCTCGCTTTAGCTGGATCCATCCCGGCGTCACCTCTCTATAGTTTCTTAATGTGTTCGGCGCCGAGAGGTCCAAACCTTCTGATTTTGGAATCTCCTCTGGAGCCGCTGGACATGCATGCTGGGCGGGTCGGCCCAAGTGGAAGGCGCCTGCTGGGTAGGCAGACCCGCTGGACACGCGTGTTGGGCGGGCCGGCCTACATGCAAGGCAAGGCGCCTGCCAAGTAGGCAGACCCACTGGACTGGACACACGTGTTCAACTTTTTTTTTGGTGGGGGGGGAGGAGGGAGTCTGTAAAAATGTTACGCTCCTACATTAAATACACGGGAAGGTTAGGTTAGCCGTACCACACAGGAGGGGGGGGGGGGGGTGTCAAATTGTGACCTATTTTGTACCACGTGGTATTTGAAAGGCCCCCAACGCACGCAGACCTGCGGGCCTTGTCGGCGCTGACAACGTTACGTACGTTACGTCCTCTACAGGAAGCGATCTACGTCACCTTGTTGATGGGGTCATCAGCCTGCACCTAAGCAAGGCTGTGGGGGCCGAGCCTAGGCTCCTCGCCTGAGCCGAGGCCACTGCATCTCAGTGAAGAACGCCGTGCAAACTTTTTTACGGATCTTTCAATATCTTTCATATATTGCATTCATGATTAGAGGGAACGTTTTCGTAAAAATCGAGTTTTTCAAAAACTAATTATTATTTCTGGTCAATTTTAAAAGAAAAATGTGTGTGTGTGTCTTAGAGTTGGGGGGAGGGGGGGCATCGTCCAGCCCATGGATTCTGCCCTCCTCCCCCCTCCTCGCCCCAAGCTCCCCCGCACAGAGGGATGACACCACGTCGTCAAAGCCTGGCATCAGGCGCGGATCCAGGGGCTGCTCTAGGGGGGGGGGGATGTACTGCTTTCTGTCTACTTTCAGGCGGATTGTAACGCGAATTGCCTACCTTTCGGCAGGGGCGGACGGGCCCGCCCGGGCCAGTCGCCAGGGGCGATCGCCCCCCCCCCCCTGGATCCGCGCCTGCCTGGTATTTCAAATTGTCCTTGTAAGTCGTTGTAAATGCTCGGGTGGCTAGTTGCCTCAGACATCTCCGTGAGGTGAGTGCCCCCCGGTCTGTGGCGGTCTGTGGCGGTCTGTGGCGGTCTGTGGCGGGGGCTCCCAGGGCTGTTTACAATGCCTCATTAGACTCCTAGTCAAGGGTTATAAGCAGACATGGTTTAGAGCTCTCCGGCCAGTTCCGCATTTCAAGGCACCGGGGTGGGACCTGAGCGGCACAGAGCATAGCACTGGACGGGGACGGCGTAGCTCAGCACTCTCTGTTTGGTACCGGCCGGGGAGGACAGCACAGGTAGGCCTGCGTGCGAGTGTGTGTGTGTGTGTGTGTGTGTGTGTGTGTGTGTGTGTGTGTGTGTGAAGGGAAGACAGCGGGAGCCGTGCGATGTCTAGGGCGTCCGTGTGCTGGCCGAGGGAGTCGTGGCGGGCTTTTACCACAATCAGGAGCGGAGCCGCCCATCCAGTCCCCGGCCGCACTTCCGGCCCGAGCTCGGGTCGGGTCCACTCTGCACTTCCCTGCTCGTAAGCGGAACCGGAAGCGGACTGGTCCTGAGACCGCCCTGTCGCCTCGATAGGGCGTTCCGAGCGAGTCTCGAAGCGGAAGCTGGGAGGAGACGAAGCAAGCGCAAGCCAAACAGCTGACGTGTAGGGCCAGGGCTAGGAAACTCTCGCTGGGGGGAAGGAAGAAAAAAATGCGTCGTTGGGCAAGAAGAGGCTCTTGGATTCCTCTGCAACACGGCCTCTGATTGGACCAGGTCGGTCACGTGGCTTGCCCAACGCACAATTTTGCAAAATCCCCCCTCGCCCAGGGTTTCCTAGCCCTGGTGTAGGGCATAGATCTACAACGGGTGGGTCTGGCCGGGCCGGGTCTAGCCTTCCGAGAGCGACAGGCACCGGCCGTGCCGTGCCGTGCAGCAACCGATGACCGAGCTACGCACGAACCGAGCCCGAGCTACCGGGTCCAGCCAGACCCGGCGACTCGGCTTGGACCCGGGAGGTTCGAGTTCCACCGGCATCCACCGGCCTCCTCACCACTCATTACAGACTTTGTCAGATTTACACGGAGGTACATGGGGTGATTATCACGCATTCCGTGCCATTTTTGTACATTTTGGTTTTTAAATAATAGACATAGGCAAGCAAAACTCTTGCCATTTGGGCCAACGGCTGGCTCGGCAAGTGACGCCGATTCGTTGCTATGATCCGGTCACGTAGTTTATGAACCCGTCTTCGTACAAACCACACAGCCCAATGGTGCCCTCTGATTGGCTGCGGAGTTCAGTATGGCAAATCGCGCGGCCTGGGGCTTATGATGCTGGCGTGGCATGTTATTTTTATTGAAATGAGAATCTATTGTCTGAAATTGGTAGAGAGCAGAGCAGGAAGATTAGATTTTACAGATATTTTTCAGCTAAAAAATTATATGATTAGATTTTTCAACATCCTTAATTATGTAACTTTAGGAGGGATACTATGAAAATTTAAATTATAGTATATATGTTGTGAACTCGTGATGGAACTGCAACACACATCTATGTTCACAAAACTCTGGGGCGTCAGATATTTTAACAAAATTTCATGGAGTGATACCTTGACCATGTTCCTTGCAACAAAGTTCTAATAAAATAAACTTGACCTAGAATGCATTGAATTAATTGTAACGTGGAACCGCATCGAAAACAGCCGGGTCCGACCCGAACCGACCCGGCTGCGAGCGGGCCGGGTCGGTTCGGGACCCGGCCAGCGAGCGGACGATTCCTGTGGCGCTGTCGGAACCACCCGTTGTAGGCCTATGGTGTAGGGGACTTATCCATCCATAGAATCAATGACTAGGGGGCTTGTATGCAACCTAGGCAAGCTAGCCGCATGACCTCTAGGTAGTGGCCCAGGCGCTTAGCATGCGCGGAAAGGGGGGGGGGGGGGGGCAGCAGCAGCGGGGCCCTAGCGGAAGGGCCGTGTAGCTTAATTGCTTAATTGGGGGGCGGGGGAACGAGGCGCGGAGTTCGGCGAACCCGGAAACGATATGCCGCTAGAGGGTCATCCGTAAAGGATGTCCCGGTATGTTCAGAGACCCCCTCACGTCCACCCAAGTGCGGAGTACCCCCAAGGGGACGTTCATAAAATACGTGACCGATTTTAGGCTAATTTTTGCCCCCCCCCCCTCCTCATCGTGACCTCGCTAACCTAACCTTACGATGCATTAAGGATAGGGTCGGAACCACCCGTTGTAGGCCTATGGTGTAGGGGACTCCATCCATAGAATCAATGACTAGGGGGCTTGTATGCAACCTAGGCAAGCTAGCCGCATGACCTCCAGGTAGTGGCCCAGGCGCTTAGCATGCGCGGAAAGGGGGGGGGGGCAGCAGCAGCGGGGCCCTAAAATGGTCACGTAGTTTATGAAAGTCCCCCAACGCCCTGGACGTCCGGCTTTCAAAAAGTGCCACCAATGATAATATTTAGCATCTGGCTTATCTCTGGAATTAATTTCTCGAAAAAGGGGTGTGTTCAGAGTGGGTGTACGCATTTTCAAAGCAGCTAAAACGTACGGAAGACGTACTGGGTTCGATGCTTCGTGCGATTCCGGAAGAAATTGCATTATTTAAGCGGTATTTTGACGCAGACGTCCACTTTTTACGCCCCCCCCCCCACCGGCCATCCCTTACGGATGATCCCTAATGCCTAACTCCGCTGCGGCAGCCACGCGACACGGGGCAGCAGAGCACGCACACACCGAGGCCCACGCGGCCCGCGTCGCCCACACCGTCCATCCCACTCCCATTCCTCGGTCTTCGCCTGCTGCTAACCAGGTGAGTTCTGTCGTGGGCGGGAGCAGTAATAAAACTACACTGGGACGACTGCAGCTGGGGTGCAGTGCCGGTGGACACAGCTGCACTTCTTGTAGTGTTACTGGTCCTGCTTCCCGCACAGAGACGATGGCCGCCGAGGACGTGGTCATCTCGGGGGTCGGGGGCCACTACCCCGAGTGCGACAACATGCACGAGTTCCGGGAGGCGCTGTTCAAGGGCACCGAGCTCATCACCGACAACGCGGATCGCTGGAAGCCCGGTCAGTGAGTTGTACTTGGTGGTGTGCTGCAGCGCTGGAGGGTGTGTGTGGCCGTGTGTGACACGAGTGCCGTGTGCCGCAGGCCGCATGGGGCTGACCGCCAAGACGGGCAAAGTGTCGGGCATCGAGAAGTTCGACACCGTGTTCTTCGGGATGCACCGCAGGCTGACGGACGCCACGGACCCCATGTCCCGGGTGATCATGGAGCGCGTGTTCGAGGCCATCGTGGACGCAGGTACAGTGGCGCCGGACCAGGCGCAGGGTCAAGCCTGTGAGCACCTGTGAGCACCTGTGTGCACCTGTGTGCACCTCGTGTGCACCTGTGTGCACCTCGTGTGCACCTGTGTGCACCTCGTGTGCACCTGTGTGCACCTGTGCGCACCTGTGCGCACCTGTGTGCACCTGTGTGCACCTGCCTGCACCTGTGTGCACCTGCGTGCACCTGTGTGCACCTGCCTGCACCTGCGTGCACCTGCGTGCACCTGCGTGCACCTGCGTGCACCTGTGTGAGTGACCTGTGCGGCTGCAGGCTTCAACCCGGCCGTGCTGCGGGGCACGCGGACTGCTGTCTTCATCGGCTCCGCGCTCAGCGAGTCCGAGAACATCTTCATCCAGACCTCGACCGAAAACGGCTTCGGCATCATGGGCCACAACCGCTCCATGATGGCTAACCGGGTGTCCTACTTCTTCGACTTCAAGGGTGAGTGCAGCGGCAGGGAAGGCAGGCCGTTGTGAGCGCCGGCCGCCGCCGGGCCTCGTGCAGAACTACAGGTGTGAAGTAGCAATGAAGCCCCTACAAACGCAAAAAATAAAAATAATCAAAAATTTCGAGGAACATTTTTTACACAAAAAAGTTTCCTCAGTTCATAAAACGTTGAGAAATCACAAACTTTGTCATTTCTAAAAAAGAGAGAGAGGAAAAAAAAACATTTTCAAGTCACGGGGCACAAAATTTTAAGTCCTGTGACTTGAGAGGGGAGGAAAATGTCTCTCAGAAATGGCAAATTTTGTGACGGTCCGTGGCTTGCGCCCTGTGTGCAGGGCCCAGCTACGCCCTGGACACCAGCTTCTGCAGCGGGTTGAGCGCGCTGGAGCTGGGCAAGCGCGCCATCGAGTGCGGGGAGGTGGACAACGCCATCGTGGGCACCGCCACGCTCTCCTTCCACCCCGAGATCACGCAGCACTTCCACGACCTCGGCCAGATCTGCCCGGACGGCGTCACCAAGCCCTTCCACAAGGACGGTGAGTGTGACGAGAAGGGGACCGCCCCCCCCCCCCCCGGGGGGGCTCCTGACGCCGACACTGACGCCCCTTCCCGGACTCCACAGCCAACGGCTGGGTGCGGTCGGAGGCGGCCATCTGTATGCTGATGCAGCGGCGTAGCGCCGCCCGCCGCGTCTACGCCTCCGTGGAGCACGTCAAGGTGAAGAAGCACAGCGAGGGCCACCACGCGCCACTCATGACCATCGACCGCCGGCACTTCACCAACCACCTCTCCGAGTTCTACGACGAACTGTTCGCCGCCACGGGCATCACCGCCGACCAGATCAGCTACCTGGAGGCGGAGGGCTCGGGCTTCAAGGTGAGAGTCTCCACCGGGGAGCTGGGGGTGGGGGCTGCCCTGCGGTGTCTGACGGGGTCCTCTCTCTCTGCCGCAGCCCCGCGATGAGGCGGAGGTGGCCGCCGTGGACGCTGCCATCTGCTCGCGCCGCAGCCGGCCGCTGCTGATCGGCAGCAGCATGGGCCAGACGGGACACGGCGAGGCGTCCTCGGGGCTGATGATGCTGAGCAAGCTGCTCGTCGCCCTGGACGCGGGCATCATCCCGGCCACCAGGAACGTGACGGAGGACACCGTGAACCCCGCGCTGCGCGGCATCGTGGAGGGACGGCTCAAGCTGGTGCTGGAGAACACCCCGCTGCCAGGGCCGCTCGTCGCCATCAACAACTACGGCGTGGCCAACCTGTTCTCTCACGCGGTGCTGCGGGCCAACCCCAAGGCGAAGGTGCCGCCGCCCACCAAGGAGCCTGTCGTCCTGGACGTAGCCGTGCCCGAACGTGAGGACGGCGGCGTTCTCCGCCTGGAGCCCATCCCGAAGATGGTGTTCCTGTCGGCGAGGAAAGACGACGCCATGACCAACGCCATCAGCAAGGTAAGGCCGCCGCCCCACCGCCCTGCCCTGTCAGTGTAAGTCTGTTAACGTCCGTCCTGTCCTATCCCGCGGCCTGCAGCTGCACGCCATCACCGAGGACGACCCCGAGTACTCCCGGCTGCTGCAGGACGTGTACGGCACTCACATCCAGGGCCACCTCCAGCGCGCCTACACCTTCCTGCCCAAGACGGCGGAGCTTCCGTTCGAGGCCGCGGTAAGCTACTTTTTTTTTTGTTGCACGCATTTAAAAATGGAGTCACCCGGGGGTAAAAGATAAGGGTTCGCATCTAGGATTTTAGTTGATTTCCAGACATAGAATACATTTTGGTTATAAGAACTAAAATTTGGGGGAACCATTTGTTAGCCGGGGGGGGGGGGGGGGGGGGTGAGACCTGACGTTGATTTGCGGAGGCGACGCGGATCCGCGACACCGCCTCCTCCTCCTCCTCCTCCTCCTCCCCGCCGTTGCCGCCGTACTTTCCCCCCCCCCCCTCTCCTGCCCCTCTCTCTTCACTCTTCCTCCGCAAAGCGCCAAGTCCAATTATGCGGAGAAAGCGGAATGGTTGGAGACGGGTGGGAAGGGGAGGGGGGGGGGAGTGCTTCTCGCAGCCATAACGGCGTGTAACGGTGAAAGGTACTCCAACCGTCTCCCGTTACTCTTGTTGTTGTGTTGAGGTGTGGGAGCGCGGAGCCGAGCGCCTGCGGGTAGGCCAGCCCGCCCGACGCGCCTGCAAGCACAAGTCCAGGTTGCCTACCCCGCGGCGCCCACCTCTATGGTCTATGCGAGCGTAGCCGCGAGTGAGCATCCGCCATAATTCGATGGTTTAGAGTGGTGGGCCGATTGTCTGTTGACCGCTGGAGACTACCCACTGGCCACCGCAGAGCAGAGCAGAACATTGAATACTTTCTCGATTCTTGAATAGGACTTACATTGCCACATTTTTTATATCGCCATAATCCCGCACTTTCCCCACTTCAAAAAAAAAGAAGTATGGGTTATGTTGGAGAGTGTTGGGGCGATATTTGAAGGGGTTACCGACAGCTCCGTGCTTGGCTGCTTGGCCAGCTCCCTCGCACTCACGCTCGCGTCCCTCTAACCATCTCTCTCTGTCCTGCCGCTGCTGCAGCCGCACGGCGGCGCCCGGAGGCCGGTGTGGTTCATCTACTCCGGCATGGGCAGCCAGTGGCCCGGCATGGCGCGGCACCTGCTCCGCATCCCCGTGTTCCGGGAGGCGGTGCAGCGCTGCCACGACGCGCTGCTGCCGCACGGCGTCAACCTCATGCACGTCATCACCAGCGAGGACAAGACCATTTTCGACAACATCCTGCACTCGTTCGTGGGTATCGCCGCCGTACAGGTGGGGCTGACGGACCTGCTGCGCGCGCTGGGCATCCAGCCGGACGGCATCATCGGCCACTCCGTGGGGGAGCTGGGCTGCGGCTACGCCGACGGCTGCTTCACGGCCGAGCAGATGGTGCTGGCCGCGCACGCCCGCGGCCGCGCCTCCATCGAGACGGAGCTCATCAAGGGCACCATGGCGGCCGTGGGCCTCGGCTACAGCGAGGTAGGCGCCAGCGCGTCAGCATGCCGCCGGACTGGTTGTCCCTGACTGACCTTGACCCCGCACACAGGTCAAAGGCATGCTACCGGAGGCCATCGAGGTGGCGTGCCACAACAGCAAGTCGAGCTGCACCATCTCGGGCCCCGCCGAGGACATGCAGCGCTTCGTGCAGCAGCTCAAGGACAAGGACGTGTTCGCCAGGGCCGTCAACGTGTCCAACATCGCCTACCACTCGCGCTACATCGCGCCCGCCGGCCCCAAGCTGCTGGCTCTGCTCAAGGACGTCCTGCCGGAGCCGCGGCCGCGCTCTCCGCGCTGGGTGTCCACCAGCATCCTGGAGGAGCGGTGGGAAGAGCCGCTGGCCCAGACCTCGTCCGCCGAGTACCACACCAATAACCTGCTCAGCCCCGTCTACTTCGAGGAGAGCTCTAAAAAGATCCCCAGTGACGCCATCTGCATCGAGATCGCCCCCCACGGCCTGCTGCAGGCCATCATCAGGCGCTCCCTGGACGCCGCCGTCACCAACGTGCCGCTGACCAGGAGGGACGCCCCTGACGGCGTCGTCTTCCTGCTGCAGGCCATCGGCAAGTGAGTGCACGCAACCCGCCGCCGCCTCCCGGGCAGGCCAACAAGGGCAGGCCCATGCAGCCGTCTCCTCACGTCCCCTGGCCTCGCCTTGCCTTTCTTCCAGACTGTACCTGGCCGGGCTGAACCCCAACCTCTACAACTTGTACGACCCCGTCGAGTACCCGGTGTCCCGGGACACGGGCATGCTGAGCCCGCTCGTCGGCTGGGACCACGCCGAGACCTGGTACACCGGCCGCTACTGCCAGCAGGTGAGTCCTGGTGTCCGCCGGGGGCTCTCGGAGGACCCTCGGGCGCCCCCCGGCCTGGCCACCGCTCTGACCCTTATTGTCTTCCACAGACGCAGTTCATCCCCGCGGAGAAACACATCCCCATCCGGGCCATGGACCCCAAGTACTCCCCCTACAAAGAGGTCACTTGGGTTGGCCGCCGCATCGTCACTCCCGCCGTGTGCCTGGTAAGCGCCCTGTCTCGGCCCCGAGCCTCCCGGGGCTTTCGGGGATCCTGGGGATCCTGGGGCTCCTGGGGCCCCCACCTAGCCCGTCAACATGTCCTCTTACTAACGCCGGGGAACCTGTGCAGGAGAAAGTGATCGCCATGATCTACCGCATCAACGACGAGGAACCCGTCCCCATCGTGTTCGAGGACGTGCACTTCTACAACATTGTGGACATGCCGGTGGTCGGTGAGTCGTGTTTGCCTTGACGGCGCCCTGCTGCCCCTCCCCCCCCCCTCCCCCTTGACAGCTTGCCCTTGCTGCCACAGAGGCCGAGCTGATATACGTGCTGTACCAGCGCGGCAGCGGGCACTTCGAGGTGTCCAAGGACATGCTCATCCTGGCCACGGGGCGCGCCTACGTGCCTGAGGATGGCGCAAAGGGACTCACCAAGATGTGGAGCAAGGTGCCGCCGACCCCCGAGGACGAGGAGAGGGTCATCATGGAGCAGGACGACGTCTATGACGAGCTGGAGAGGAGGGGCGTGAAGATCACCGGCAAGCTGAGGGCCATCAAGGACGTGGTGGTGTCGCCGTCAGGTGCGCTGGGCCGCGTGGCTAACCCCGACAGCCACATGCTGCTGCTGGACACGCTGCTGCAGCTCAACACCCTCATGGACGCCGAGAGCCGGGCGGAGCTCCGGGTGCCTCGGCGCATCCGAAGGCTCATCGTGGACTCGGACAGGAGCTGGCTATGCGCCGACGTGCCCGAGGGCGACGCCGCCACAGAAGCGGTGGTCGTCGGCGAGGGCGCCAAGGACTCCAAGGACCCTAAGGACCCCAAGGACGTCAAGAAGGTCTACGGGCCTCTCCTGGATGAGCTGGTGTTCCGTATGCACAACACCTCCGCGACGCTCCGCTGCGCCAACATCGAGTTGCAGGGCGTGTGGACGCGGCCCTTTGCCACCGACAACAACGAAAAGCTGGTCGTCGACATGGAACAGTTCGTAGAGCACGGCGACCACCCCGCCCCCCTGCAGCAGCTGGAGGAGTTCGTGTCCGCCGCGCTGAAGCTGGCCGGTCAGCAGATGGTGCTGCAGCCGCTGTGCCGCCAGAACACGGAGACCCTGGTGGGCGTGCTGGACGAGGGCAGCCACAGCGCGCTGTCCGCTGCCCTCCGGGAGGCCGCCATGCGGTTCAACACTGTGCTGGTACGGCGGGTGACGGCGCAGGAGGCTCCGTCCTGTGACCTCCTGGTGGCCGCCGACGCCGCCCTGGGCTACTCGCTGCTGGCGCCCCACGCCGTGCTGCTCACCATGCAGGCCCTGACCGGGCCCGCCGCCCAGGACGCCGCCGTGCTCCTGCAGCAGGTGTTCGGCTCGCTGCGCCTGGCGCTCTACAAGAAGGTCAGTCTGAGACGAGCTGGTTGAATCCTTCTTCCCTGTCACGACTGCCGTTACACTGCCGTTACACTGCCGTTACACTGCCGTTACACTGCCGTTACACTGTCGTTACGCTGCCGTTACACTGCCGTTACACTGCCGTTACACTGCCGTTACACTGCCGTTACTCCGGCCTTCCAGTTGCAGCCGCAGGGTGGTGCGCCATCACACGTTGTGGAGGTGCAGTGCGCATCGGAGCTTGCCGGCTTGGAGGTGCCCCCCACTGGCACCACCTACCTGGTGTGGCGCTCCATGCCCGACCAGAGCATCCCCGTGGTGCTCAAGGACTTCGTCCGTGTACTGCCCGGCGCCCACCGCATCAGGTCAGCCCCCGGAGCAGGAACCAGAACCCCTGACGGCTGACGCAGGCCGCTGACGAACGATGTGCTGTACTGTTCCAGGTGCGTCTTCCTCTTCGACTCGACGGCGCCTAAGTTCTCGGCCACACACCCGTTCTACGCGGGGCACTTGCGGCTTGGGCTGGCCGTCAGCGTGCTGCACCAGGGCGCCTGGGGGAACCTCTACCTGCGCCCCAAGCCGCTCCGGGAGGTGGAAAAGCCCCCCAAGGACCTGCGCCTCAACCGGTCGGTAGCATGTCGTCTTGCTCTCGCTCCCGCTCTCTCCTTGTCTAACCCGCTTGCTCCTCTCCCTGCAACAGACTGGCCAACCTCCACAACCTGAAGGTGCAGTTCCTCGGTCTGAACAGCACCTTCCTGGAGCCCACCAACCTCGAAGTCCGCGAGGGTCACATCTTGGACCTCAAGTGGATCCCTCAGGAGCGTCTGGTGAGCGTCGTCGGCCAGGGCTGGGGTCTGGAGTCCGCGTCCACGCTGCTGCTGAGATGAGCCTGGCCACCACACATACCCTGTCATATGTTCCTGTCCCCGCCAGCCCCGAGGCCCCGGCCTGCTGGACTACTCCGGGACGAGCGGCCCGGACTCCGTGATGGGGTTGATGGAGGCGGAGACCCTCACCGTGGACCCCATCCTGCGGTGGAAGGTCCCCGAGGGCTGGAGCATGGAGGACGCCGCCACCGTGCCTTACGCCTACGCCATGGTGAGAGAGGAGCCACGAGCCACCGCCCGACAGAGGCGTAGTCAAAACATCAGTTCCTAAAAAACAGCACGATCGGCATGTTCGTGGGGCTCCCTGCTGTCCGTGAGCACCGCACATGGGCGCCCACGTGAACCTAACCTAACCTGACCTACCCTCACCCAAGCTAACCGTACCTGCCGGCCTGCTGTTTTACTGCGGCCCCGCCTGACCTGACCTGACCCCGGCCCGCAGGCGTACCTGGCGTTGAAGCACCAGGCTCTCCTCCGCCCCGGCGAGACCGTCCTCATCCACGACGGCTGGTCGGCGCTCGGCCAGGCCGCCATCGGGATCGCGCTGGCCATGGACTGCCCCGTGTTCACGACGTACCGCGCGGAGGAGGAGCGGGCGCTGCTGCTGCAGCGCTTCCCCCAGCTGACGGACCGGCACGTGGTGCGGCTGCAGGGCGAGAGCTTCGAGCACGGCGTCGGCTGGACCCGCAAGGGCAGGCTGTACAACCGGGGCATCCAGGTCATCCTCAGCACCCTGGGCCGGGAGGGGCTGCTGGCGTCGCTGCGCTGCATCGGCAAGAACGGCCGCATCGTGCAGATCAACACGGACAACACCGTCACCGGGACCAACATCGGCATGGCGGCCTTCATGAGGAGCATCTCCATGTACGGGCTGGACCCCTCATCGGCCACGCGCTGCCCGGAGGAGCTGCGGCGCACCGTGCAGGCCATGGTGCAGCGCGGCCTGGACGCGGGCCACGTCCGCCCCATCGACCGCACGGTGCTCCCCGCCTCGCACGCCAGCCAGGCCATCAGCTACCTGGACGGTGACTGCACGGACAAGGTGGTGCTGGAGGTGACGCCCGCCATGCTGACGGCCGCGTCGTCCGGCGACCAGCGCTTCCACTGTGACGAGAGGATGTCGTACCTCGTCGTAGGCAAGTGATATTGGAATTACGGGAAATCCACGACCAAACTGATCTAGAGCGTCCTTGCTCATGGACGATACTATACTGGACACCGGGCGCCTGGAGGGTAGGCAGCCCGGCAGCCTGCATGCTGGCCTCCCCCTCCCCCGGCTCACCTGGCCTCACTCTCTGTCCAGGCGGGTACCGCTCGCACGCACTGCACACGGTGGACTGGCTCCTGTCCCGGGGCGCCCGGCACGTGCTGCTGGGGGGGCTGCAGGACGCCGTCCTGTCCGCCGTCACCCTGCGCCGCCTCGCGCTGATGCGCGCCCGCTGGGGCGCCCACGTCACCACCGTGCCGGGGGTCCGCGCCGACACGGCCCAGGGCGCTTCCACGCTCGTCAGCAGGGCCGCCAACGCCGCGCCGCTGGCCGCCGTCTTCGTGCTGCCCTCGGTGGGTTCCGGCTCCGGTTCCGATCAGGGGGACTTCACTTGAAAAGAAAATCATATCGGTGTACAGTAGCACGAAGATTAGGGGGAAAATCAAAATTAAATCGGGTTGGAAAAAAAAATCAGAAAGTCAAATATACGACGCAAAATGCTCAAAAAATCAGAAAAGTGTAAAAAAAAATAATTATCCAAGCAGTCAGAAAAAAAGCAAAGTTTAAACCGATATTATTTTAAAAATAAAAATAAAAATAAAAATCAGTTTTATTGTTGGGAAACAATAAATTATAATCAAAAGAAGCAACTATGACCTAAATCGGTGAATATCAAAAAGGAGAAGGGGCAGTGACGGCCCCCTCCCCTCGGTTCAGATGACTCGGTCATGGGTTGAACGCTGGAGAGTGACGTTGGCTGGTTTGTTGGCAGGCCTGCTGGCAGCAGGACGAGGCAGTGCAGGCCATCGACGGTGTGCTGCGCGGCCTCCGCGAGTCGGTGCTGGTGGTGGCGCTGGAGCTGTCCACGCCGAGCGGACGCGTGGCCTCCGCCTGCGCCGCCCGCCGTCGGGCCGGCGGCCGCGCCGCCCTGGTCGCCGTCAACGTGGACGAGCCGCACCTGCGGGTGCTGGCGCTGGAGAACGCCCTGGTCGACCCGCAGCCCGTCCTGCACGTGTCCACCATGCCGGCAGACCGCCTGCAGGCCAGTGAGTACTGCCGAGCCGAGCTGAGCCGAGCGCCTGGAGCTGCAGGGTAGGCCAGCCCGCCAGGGAGCCGTGCCGTGCGGGGGTGCCTACCCTGCACTCGTCAGGCGCGGGGCCGGGGCCGGGGCCGGAGCGTCACGCTTCAGCTGCCGCTGCCGTGTCCGGTGTCCGGTGCCGTTCCGGTGCCGGCGCCTTGCCCCGTGGCCACAGCCAGGCATACCCTGCTCCTGCTCCTGCCCCTGGTCCCCGTGACCCTATACCCGTGTGCTCAACCCGTTTGTCTCCGCAGCCTTCAAGGAGCGCCTGGGTGAGCTGCTGCCGCAATCCCAGGACGCGCTCGTCAGGCTCGGCAGGACCGTCCTGGAGGCGCAGTGGCGGCCGCGCGCCTCCTTCCTGACGAGCTGCTTAGGTGGGCCGCGCGTCAAGTCCGACGAGGTGCCCCCGCTGTTCCTGGTGGCCGGGCTGGGAGACTCCCCCGAGGAGGAAATGAAGCCGCTAGCCCTCAAGGCGATGGCCAACGCCGTCCTGCTGTCCCCCGGCGACAACAAGGTAGGCGGCGACACCCCAGGCCCACCCCAGCCCCCAGCAGGGCCCGGTAGACCCGGCCCCGGCCATCAGGCCTCCACTGATTAACCTTCTTCTTCTTCTTCCAGGGCGACATACCCGCGCTGGCCGCTGCTCTGGTGACGGAGGTGGTGTCCCACCAGCCGCAGGGTCCCTACACGCTGACGGCGCGTGGGTGGGCGGGCTGCGTCGTCCTGGAGATGGCGCGGCTGCTGGAGCAGCGCGGGGAGCGAGTCGCCGTCATGCTGGTGGACTGCGCGCTCCGGGACCTCCAGGACGCCGTCTGGGCGTTGGGCCAGGGCGGGGATCTGCAGGCCTGGCTCCTCTGCAGTCTGCTGCACCTGTCCCCCGAGGTAGGCTGCCCTTGGCTGCCCTTGGCTGCCCTTGGTTGCCCTTGGCTGCCCTTGGCTGCCCTTGGCTGCCCTTGGCTGCCCTTGGCTGCCCTTGGCTGCCCTTGGCTGCCCTTGGCTGCCCTTGGCTGCCCTTGGCTGCCCTTGGCTGCCCTTGGCTGCTCTTGGCTGCTCTTGGCTGCCCTTGGCTGCCCTTGGCTGCCCTTGGCTGCCCTTGGCTGCCCTTGGCTGCCCTTGGCTGCTCTTGGCTGCTCTTGGCTGCCCTTGGCTGCCCTTGGCTGCCCTTGGCTGCCCTTGGCTGCCCCTGGCTGCCCTTGGCTACCCCTGGCTGCCCTTGGCTGCTCTTGGCTAGGCCAGGCCCAGGGTGTGGCCTTGGCCTCCACTGCTGCAGCCGGCAGTTCTTGATCCCCGGCCCCCTGTTGCAGGCATACGACGCGCTGGAGGCGCTGCCGTCGTGGACCCTGCGCCAGGAGCAGGGCCTCGCCCTCGCACAAGTCGACGGCGAGCGGCGGGCGGCGCTGGCCGCGGCGCTGGACATCGTGTACTCGCGGCTGTGCGCGCTGGCCGAGTACGACGCGGACTTCGCGCTCGCACAGACCGTCATCACCCTAATCAGGCCGGACGGCGCCATGGACGACGACTACCGGGGCCTGGACAAGGTACACGACGTCGGGGCCAAGGAAGCCGAACCCGAAGCGCAGCGGCCACCCTGACGACACTCTTCTTCTCCCCCAGATGAGCGCGCTGCCGGTGCTGGTGGCGGTGTCCGACAGCGACCTGGGCACGACGGCCTTCTGGACGGACGCGGCCAGGGTGGTTAGCCGCGGGATCTACACGGGCTCCAAGCCGATGCACCTCCTCATGCCCGGCGTCGGCACGACGCAGCACGACAGTCTGTGGCACCGCCTCCGGTAGAGCAGCTGCCACCCGTCCTTCTGTAATTTAAAAAAAAAAAAATATGTACACACACAAGAACTTGTGCCATGTCTTTTTTAACACACAAAAAAGGAAGAGAGGAAAGTAAACTGGATGTTTTGCAAAGAATACGTGACTGCACTGCTGGCGTGTGAATGTTTGACTTTGCGATGTTGACAACCCGGCGATGCTACGTGCATTTAGAGCAGTATTTAAACCCCACCCCGCCTCCCTTTGTCCTTCGCCCCCCCCTTCCCCCCAACGCTTCCAGGTTTCCAGCCGTTGGCAAGTCGATGTTGTGGATATCGAGTCTATCAGTCCAGCGCCTCACGTGCTTGGTGGCGGTGTGGCGGTGTATTTGATCAATAATAAAGATATTATATTTCTTTGCGACGCAACTCTTGCACATGAATACCCTTCTTCCCCATACACTAAACAGGAGGGGTGGATGTTCTCTCTCTCTCTCTCTCTCTCTCTCTCTCTCTCTCTCTCTCTCTCTCTCTCTCTCTCTCTCTCTCTCTCTCTCTCTCTCTCTCTCTCTCGTCCCCCCTTCCAACCTCTCTCTCTTTCTCCCTTCCCCTCGAAATGAAACAGATAAGGCTGTCAGGATGTGTAAAGCTCACGACGTAGACATCCATTTCCTTAATTTAAATCGCTGAAACTTTTCCGCTCTACAACAACAGCAGCACTCGATCGCGGCTTGGATGGTTTTATTTGAAGTGTGGAAAGACTTTATATCTTCGCTCCTCAACTTCGTGATGTAAAATATCAATGTTAGTAGACTTTCAGCAGTTTCTCGCTTTTCACGTGTTGTGGAAAATAGCAGCGGGCTCCTTCCGTGTTGTGTGGGGTGTGGTGGTAGAATGTAGAGTGGCGAGTGGCAACACTGCACGCTCCGCCTTTGCTCACTTACGTTTCTGTTTCGACAAAGGGGGCGGGGGGGGGGGGGGGGGAGGAAAAGAGGCAGTGTCATGAAGTCCATGTAATTTGCAAGGCGCCGCGTATAGCCGCTCGGGGGTTTGGTCGTCAAAGTATTGTTATGCTGTCGAAAATTGTAACTTTCTTAACTTTAAGAAGAAATTTAAGCACAAGCGGCCAACAGACGGAGGCGAAATTTCGATGAAAATATTTGTGCTTCCAATCGAACCAGCTGGTTTGCTTGCTGTTTGCTGCTCTTTTTTAATATGAGCAGCAGCTAGTCGGTGATCTGCGAACAGCCTCTAAAAACTTTCTCCTAAGTAAGGTTTGTTGTGTATGTAACCGATTGTTCTTTGAGAAAGGAGAGGAACACATCTCAAAATATGTTGACGCGCCCGTGTCGCGCGTCAGGTTGATGCAGGTACTAGCATGAAATGAAATTTCGTGGATATCCAGTTTGTAGCTTTCGGTTTCTACAGTTGCTAGACGCTTTTCGGGTCTTAATTATTATCATTTGATTTGCATGAACTGTTGTCATTTTGATATATCTCTGTAAAGAATATTTTATTTTCGTTCAATTATACATATATGCTATGGTAAGAATCTTCCCGTATTCTTAGCTGTTAAATATGTTGTTTGTGTAGCTGTTGATTATTCATTTGACATGGTGCCTCATGGTTATGATAATCACTCAAGATTTTCAGAAACCTATAAAAGTTGTTTGATGCATTGTTAGCATTGAAAATATTTGTGTATTTGTTGCTCTCTATGTTTTCGTTTTGTTTAAGTACTGTCAATATAAATTCTGATTGTGTGATCTTCCATCCATTAACGGCTCAATTCATTGTTTGTCAGGATGGAACCTTTTGAAGGGCAGTCAGAAGATGGAGGTATTGTTGGTAAACAAGAGGGACTTGAGAATTCTTCAAATGGAACCCTTAATGACCATTCTGATAATGTGGACCACATTGAGCCCAGCCCGTTAGACACCAACCATCATGAATACAAGTCTATCATTCCTACCGATTGCCAAAATGGGGAGTTTTCAGGTGAAACAAACATACCATTGCCTGCTGTTGATACCATTGGTAATTATTTAATTCTGATTATACTGGTTGGTCTTCATTGAACCTTTAATCTCACAGTTGGCTCAATGATTTCAGACCAAGATACATCTGGGAGTCCAACCACTGAAGTCAATGAGAAGAAAATTGATACGTGGTCAAATGTGAAATGTCTATTCTGTGAAAAGCTGCTCTCTTTAGCTGATCAACCTAGATTGCTTGAGTGTTTACATACATCTTGCACACCTTGCATTAGTTCAAAACTCAATGAACCCAATCAAGATGCTGGTGATGTTGTGGGTAAGTCCATCATTTTATTGAGCTGGCTATTTCTATCTATATAGAAGGATCTATGGAATTGCCTTAGCCAGTGCTCTCCCTCTTCATCCAGTGAAGTATAAATTCTTAGGTTCCCATATATCCCTTTTACATACTTACTATAACTGTTATGTTCCAGTTGAAGTCAACAGCATCACATGTCCAGCATGCTCGGTTGTCAGCACCCTTAATAATATTATCGATAATCAATTCTTGCTTGAGTTGTGCACGGAAATTAAACCAGATGTCGACCCAGACCTTGACAAAACACTGTCAGACTTGAAATGCTCAAGCTGTCAAGACAGTGTTCCGGCTACTAGTTGGTGTGTAGACTGTGCAGAATTTATTTGTGACGACTGTGTGCAGGTAAATGAAATTTGAACTTGTTGAAGTGTTGTGTTGGTTGTCAATGCCCAGTTGTGTGTAACCATAGAGTTTGGTGTCCTATCTCACAGGCTCATCAACGACTTAAAATAACAAAGGAGCACACTATTAAACCTAAAGAAGAGGGTGAGCTGAAAAGTCACACATCTGCTAGCATAGCAACTACCAAGAATTTCTTTTGCAACATCCATCCTCAGGTATGAAAAATTTATTGTATAATTTAAGCCGCCCTCAATTTTAATAGCATTTCATAAAAACTTGTCTTATTTGTGCTTTTATTGTACCAGGAATATCTTACCTTATTCTGTGAAACATGTGATAGATTGACTTGTAGAGATTGCCAATTGACAGAGCATCGTGATCACAAATACAAATTCAGCCATGAGATTGCTTCAGAATCACGAAGCATGATCAACACTCTGCTCGAAAAAGTAATGTAAGTTTCGGATGGATATGAATATGTGAAGTTCTTGTCTAATTTTGCAGTGAATACTTAGTTACATTCATGTTGGGAAACTATTAGTACAGTTCTTATCTTCACTTTTGTAGGTACAAGAGAAATCTTCTAAAAACAGCAGCTAATGTCACTGAAGAAAGACAAGTACACATAGCAGCTAAGAAGAAAGCACTTGTTCAAGAGATTACACAAATGGTTCATCGGTAAGGTTAAGTTTAATTTCAGGTTTAAATTTCACATTTAACTGGAATTTTAATCTTTTCTTTTGTTTCTGTTTTGCAGGTTAACCGCTGCTATAACCCAAAGGGGTAAGCAATTAGTTTTACGTTTGAATGAGGTCTGTGATGTAAAGCAAAAGACTTTAACAGAGAAGAAAATGAACCTTGAACAATTGTCATCAATGACTGATCATTGCATAGATTTTGTTGAAAATGCAGTGAGTATAGGCAGCGATATGGCTTTACTCTTTAGCAAGAGGTAAGGAAAACATACAGCAGTTGATATAGATACATGGGTACGAGTAATTTGCTTCATTTTTGATTGAAACCCTCCAGGCAAATCACCCAGCATCTTCAGCGAGTTACCAGCAAGAGAGCAGACATTCCCAACCCAGAAGTACCCGTCAGAATACATTTAAACACTGATAAAGTGGCTGATATTATGAAAGGTATCTTAATGTGTATGCTGCCTTTGGTACCATCCTTCAACCAGCTGCGAAACGTTCTCACCAAATTTTTGTTTTTCAGTTCTTTCTGCCATTGGAAATATAGTGGTTGATGGTAGACCCTGGCCATCTCATCATATCAATTCCATTAGCTCTCAATCGGCACCTTCCAATAACAGCATTAGTAACAATAGTATTCCCAATGCTGGACCTGGAGCTCCAGGGGCAGTGTCTTCTGCTCCACTCACTCAGCCACACCATCAAATACCACCTCACCATGCACAAAATCCTGCTAATCAAGCAGGGTATTCTTCTGTGCAGCCGTATTTTTCCCCGGGCTCCTCCCTGGTGAGTTTTGTGAATTTTGTTCCAAAATAATTTTTGGTTTAATTTTTCCATTGTTATTTTCTTCGAATGTGAAGAGGCTAACTGAATTGCTTTTGTGTTTTCAGCGGCAGTCAACATCCATGGGAGCTGCGGGGCCTCAGAGGGCAGCAACCCCGCCGCAACCCCAACATCTTCAGGGTTTGCAAGCCTTACCAGCACAACTAGCACGGAACCTGAACATGCTTCGGCATTCACCACACAACTCTCACGCCCTTGGCCTAATGCGAACCCATCACCAACAAGTAAGTGCTGTCAGAACAATATCAGCCCCACCCTGTGTGTACCTACCATTTGCAATAATAAAGTAGCCATCCAAGTCTTTGAAATGACTAGCAAATTATTCTCTTTGGAATGCTGATGTGTACCAATTCCTCCATAGGTGACATCTTCTACTCACCCTATAGCCGACGGTCGCAATGTGACCCCACTGCAGGCAATGCTGAATCCCAGAGCTGCGCAGCAACCTGGTGGCCCAACACCACCGCTGGTTCCAGCCCAGCACCAAGGACAGGGTCGAACTTCTCTCTCGGTGGGGCACCAGGTAGTGCAGGGCTCTCCATGAGACAGCCAATGAACCGACACCTTTTGTTGTCTCTTGTTTGCATCACTTGATTTCTCTTAACAGTCTAGTAAAGGGAATTTTGTTTCCAGGTGCAACATCCTTCCGGGATGTCACATTCAGTGCAACGCCGTTACCAAGATCCACTGGTGGCCCAGCAGCAGGCGGTGGCAGCGGCAGCGGCTCAGCAGCATTACCAGCGGGAATACATACGTCAGGCTCAGCAGCAGCAGCAGCAGCAGCAGCAACAACAACAGCAGCAACAGCAGCAGCAACAGCAGCAGCAGCAACAGCAGCAGCAGCAGCAGCAGCACAGTATGGTAGGTTAAATCACATCACAATGTGGTCTCAACACGACTCTTGCCACTGTTGTCACATCCACGTCACTTGTCACTTGATTTCCAGCAGCAGTATGGAACGTACCATCCTGGCCAGGGGACTCCTGGCTGGCCGGCTCAAACGGCTCAGCGTGGAGTGCCGGTGGCGCAGACCCATTCTCAGACCGTGCAGGGTCAGCACCACCAGCAGGCCCAGGCCCAGGCACAGGCCCAAGCTCAGGCCCAAGCTCAGGCACAGGCGCAGGCCGGCTTGCACCAGTGGCATATCCCTCAACACGCTCTCAGCCTCCACGGCAGTCTTGGTCGATCTGGACAAGCCATGAACCACCAGGACAGCAACTCATACAAAATTACCCTCAAGACCCAGGTCAGTGGGTCTTCTCAATTCAAAACGGAGGTACAATTTATTTCTTACAAATTAAGTACTATTCGTAGATGTTTGTGTTACTAATGGTACTAAATGGATGCACGTGTTATGTTATTGTAAAGTATTTGTGGACCTGTTTGGTTACTTACTTTTGATTTTGTAGGTGTCACCACTGCAGCCGCAGCCGCAGGCATCTTCACCAGGCGCACCAGGAGCCTTGACCAGCGGCCCAGCTGGCCCAGTGCCTGGAGCCATCCCCATTAACAAATCAGTATGTACAAAGCTTCAATGGTTGTGTCAAATCTATTATTCTACACTGAAAACATACTATGTTGTGCATGTATACATTTCTCATGATTTTGTTTGTGTACCTCACAGACCATATCTATCGGAAGAGAAGACAATTGTTCTCGCGGCTCAAGTTCAAGTATTGGCTCCAACAACAGTAACGGGGAACGTAGTGCAAGTAGGCAATCTGCAACCAGCTATTTGGTGACTTCATCAGCACCGAAAACACCAAGCCCTAACTTAAACAAACCAGAAGACCCTGAGCAAAGCTTAGACAAGTATTGTGAGGAGGTATGATATCTATTTTCTGTAATATTCCTATATTCACCTTGTCGTCAAAAGGATTTGATCTTTAGACATGGGATCCAAAGCTCATCATAAGTTAGCTGAGAAGATTGTTCTTTTAATTGCATATGTTTTTCTGAACAGTCAGTGAATGAGTTGATGGCAACCATAGCTAAGCTGGACAGCAATGGAATCATGGTAATTCCTGAGCCACAGCCACCACCACCACCACCACCTCCAGCTCCAGCTCCAGCACCAGCTCCTCCTCAACCACCACCACAAATTCAAGCAGTTCTAACTGCAGAAAGCACACTTGTTGATTCCTCTACAGATGATCCAAAACAACAAGGTACATTCAGTTCATGTGATAATTCCTATTTTCTTCCATTATGAACATAGCTGTTCAAGACATGTTCTACTCTGTCAACTGTTCTTCCTCACTTTGATTCAGCTGACAAGGAAGGAAAAGAAGAAGAAGCAGAACCAGCAAAAGATGACCCCAATGAGGATTGGTGTGCTGTGTGTATGGATGGAGGAGAACTAGTTTGCTGTGACAAATGTCCTAAAGTTTTTCACATGCATTGTCATATTCCTGCTCTTGAAGCTCTTCCTGAGTCAGTACATTTGTTATTTATTTCTCCTAATTGTACAATTTTTATATGATAGATTGCTAAAAATTATTTTTCCTTAATTTACAGGGACACCTGGCAATGTCTTCTCTGCACCGACATTAATGAAGTAGTTAGTCATATTGTAAATGAAGAGGACAAAACTGTATCAGGTTTAAGCTCATATGAATTAAAGTTAGCAAGACGTCTTGTGCTCGAATTATATTGTCAGTATGAACCTAGTTTACAGTTCCGAGAAAATGTTTCAGAGGTAAGTAATTGTTACCATTCTGACGTTAAAATATTTTTAAAATGAGGCTTCATGTTATGTGAAACTATTTCAGGGCACCACATACAATAATCAAATAAATAGTCCAATGTCCCTAGAAACTGTTCGGAGTAAATTGAACTCTGATCACAAACATCATTATACTAGTTTGGCTGATGTGATTCAAGACATTCGCCTCATTTTTCAAAATGCCTATGCCCACAGTACAGTAAGTTGTTATTGTTTATAAATTTGATGTGTTCTGGTAGTATTCAGTGCATTAAGTAACAAATTTCTTTTTTCCTACCTTGCAGATTGATAGCCAGGTTTATAGTGATGCTAAAACATTGGAAGAGTTCTTTGATCATCTTCTCTCTAAATGGCTTCCAAACTTTGATTTAACCAAAGCTAATGGAGAACCTAGTGGTAATCCATCACATATAGATGTTGACCAAGGCATTGATGTACCACCTGCAAAACGACTAAAACGTAGTGTGGTAGAATGATGCTACGCCTCTGGGAATGTGCTGTCCGAATCTGAGTCTGTAAACACATTCCCAGCCGGCAACAACTATTATATCAAAATTTCTACAGCTGTGACATTTTACTGCAGTGGAACAAGTTAGAGTGGTTACTGAATTTTTATTAACTAAATAGGTAGTGGCTGTGGCTAGTTTATGGCCTGTAATGAAAGAGGATGTTGCCTGTACTGTGCTGAAGTACAATGTCTTATTAACAACTTCTGTCTAGACAGTGTGACCTTATGTGTGATTTTGATTTGTTATTTCCTCACACTTAATTTGGACTATTATAGCTTGTTGTTTGCAATTAGTGACCACCAAATTGAAGTCTTCTTACTTTTATTTGGATCAAAATAATAGAATTCAACACACATCTTATTCTGTGGTCAACACCGCTCTAACTGTTTCACAAGCTCAACCCAAAAGAATGTTACTCATGCTTCTTCAGCACTATTTGCTTGTGTGTGGAGAGGTACTGTTTGTAGCTGGATGTTGAATGCGTGTTTTTGATCTCGTGCTTAATGGTTTTGAGGTTGGGCATGTAGAATACTGTGATAACGTGGGTAGCCAAACTATACCATTAATTTATCCTTCATTTATCTCCCATGCTTATGCAGTTCTTTGGTTTCACCTTGATAACCATTCATTTTTTCTTCAAGAATAAATGTATATAATTTTTGTGGTGTTGCTATTATTCCATTTTGGGGATACTTGCCATGCTCCAAATTAATTTCTCACCTGTCACAGCCATGTCTCATTTCAAAAGGTGTATTCACATATGAATTACTCTTTTTTTTTTTAACAGTTATTTTTTATCATGAAATGTATCATCAATCGTAATCTTGTGTGATATGCAATCTACTGTATCAGTGTCCTGTAGTTGAATCTTTACAATTAATAAATGGAGCTCTGTGGACAAATATTTCAATACTTGTACAAGAAAGTGTGCTCTTTTTTATCTGGATTAGACATCGAAATTGATGTGTGCTCGGTATTTTTAAACTCTGATGGTTTCTAAATGTGAAAACACGAGGACATTATCAGCTTGTTGAAGTGTGATATTCAGGAGATTTGGTTTCTATTACCTTTTAAGACCTATGATTTCTTGTATGTTGCCAAGTTCTTTAATTTCCTGCCCTTGAAGGAAATTTTCATTTGTTTAATATCTTCTTCATGCCTGTTCATTCTAGTGTTACCTACATAGATTTGTAATAAATAGGAAAGTTGCAAGTTATAATTGTTAGTAAAATTTGATTTGTTCCTTAGTGCACTCAGCACCTGTGAATATTTTTTTGGTTTTCTTTTGTGTGTTTTCTTACAAGGTGTTTGAATTATTTGTACCATACATGTTATGTTAATTTTGAAATCAATTTCATAATTGCCTCTCCCAAACTTATGAATACTTTCATAACTTCCATATATTCAAAAATTAATTTTTTTGAGAATACTATTGTCAATGTTTTGACCTTGTCTAAGAACGGTTTGTAAACTTTGTAAATTATGTGTATAAAATTGTGCTTATGGGTGTGGTAAATATTAGTGATCTACAGTATTGTCATATCTTACAGCCGCAAGGTGGGATTAAACTTACTTTTTTCTCCCTTTTGTATTTTGAAGTCTGGATTAATTTATTTGATGCCTGTGGTTATCACTGCTTGCCTGGCAGCACCTATCACTTTATGTTGAATAGATTTGTTTGAATATGTAAAATCTACTCTGAATTTGTTACTTTGCTAGTGTGACATGCTGATACTGTACTTAGCATCCCTTTAAATGATGTACATAATTTGATTCTGGGGAAGTTGTTCTTGACAACTCTTCTTGTTATGTGCAGACTTCTTTATTTTTCTCTAATTGAGAGAAAGTATGTTATATTATGATGTTACATGGTTGGAAAGAAGTGAACGTATCGTAAATAGCATCACCCTGCCAAGAGGCCACCTCTGTCTCCATACATTCTGTCTTCTCTCAAGAAGCCATTTGCAGATCTGTTGAGCCTTTCTGAGCTGGATGATGCACCAGATCTTGTGCCAAACAAGTACCCAGGAAGTGCTACTGTTACTTCTATGTTGGAAGTTCTTTCAAAATACGCTTCTGATGATTTTAAATCCTTAAGACTGAAATATATCTTAACCTCTGAAATGTGTGCATTTAATTATTTTTCGTACACTCATCAATCCATTACAAATTTAGCATCTACTCCCATACGATGATGTCGGAGGTAGGAGTGAAGAGTGGGAGGCCGGGCGGGGTGTGGAGGGGTCGTGCGGCTGCAGTTGCAGTTGTTGCTGACCTGCCTCGGGTTTGGGTCGGGTCGTACTGGCATTGGCATATTTCGTGACCGCGGCTTATCTTCGAAGAACATAAAAATAAAATGCCCGAGAAGCCGCCGCCGCCACCGCAGCAGAGCCAGAGCGCTGTGAACGGCAGTTCAGGCAACGAAGTCCTGAATCAAGTTCGGCGACAGGAAGATCTGAGTCTGACGGACCACCTGAACAGGAGGCTACTGACGTCCTTCCTCAGCAGGATAAACAACGCCGGTGCAGGTGCCGGTGACCAGGATCAGGACGTGGCTGCGGCTGCGGTTCCCCGCACCGGGACTGAGGCAGAGGGTGTCGGCGACCGGGACAGCGACGACTTCGATGTTTGACAGTGGCCGAAGAGCAGACCAAACGACCTAACCTCTTCAACCATGACTACAACAATTAATATTCGAGTCCATATTATAATACCGGACGGATTTCTGGAAGTGTCTTATGTCACTGTCTTGTACATGGTACGGACCGTTTTAACTGTTTGGAGGGCAGTTTTGTAAGCGTAAACATTTATATTTTTGTCACCAGTATCTAGTTTGTTATGTTGGTGGCTGGTTGTTCTGTTGCAACAGGTAGTTTCCCGCCACTTTTTGTGATTGTCTTGAAAAGTCTTAATTGCGTTTACACATAATATTCCGATTTGTTGGTTGCTTGTTTGTCATTCGAAGGTACTTGTTCAAACGTTTTATTCGTGTCCAGTAGAGTAGTGTCATTCCACAACTTCTTAAACCGGAACTTTTGTAAGTGTGTTCGAACACATGTTCAGACGATAACCCCATTGCTGATCTTGTTGAATAAATGAATTCACTCTCGTAGTGAAAATGGCATACGCTGTTGATGATTTATTTGGAGGTGACAATCTTCTGGGTGACCCTGATGATCTTGATAACTTGGTGGAGTTTGGGCAGGATGGAAACAATTCTGATACAGAGAGACAAGATAGTGACTCAGGTAAAGTAGCTTCTTGAAATCAAATGCATATGCTACTCTTTCCTGCTACATTCACATTCAATTTATCTTGCCCAGGAGGAAGAATCGATAATGACAACAGTGGGGATGAGAGCAAACAGGATGGCAACAAAAAGCCTGACGAAAAGAAAACGGTGAGGGTCAGACGGCCTCAGCCAAAGCTGGATGCAGACAGGTATGTGATGTGTGCTCTTTGTAGCTTTTGATCTGCTAAAATGAGCTTCAGAGTGTTATCAAGTACTCTTCAATCCTGTCACTTCATTGATTTCAGGTTGAAAGGGCCACGAGGACTCAAAGAGTTAAAAAAATCTTTTCTGGATATGAAGTTTCATGGGAAAGGTCATGAAACTGAAGATTTGCAACGAGTAATGACACGCCTTGAACATTGGTCACATCGCCTTTTTCCTAAACTTCAGTTTGATGATTTCATTGAGAAAGTGGAGAAGTTGGGCTCCAAAAAAGTTGTTCAGGTACAGTACTGGACCTAAGTGTTAATTTGTCTATTATTGTTTTTAAGAGTTGGGTTGCAGGTCTTCTGACTGTCTTCCCACTTGTAGAAAGATAGGGATGGGGAAGAAATTCACAAACTGACAAATCAAAATGTCTTTATGTTCTCCAGAACTATGTTAAGAGATTGCGAATGGGATTAGAAGATGAGGATGACGCTATAATCATGAGGCAAGATGACGAAGAGGCTGTGGATAACCCGGACCCCCTGGCTGATGACACGATGGGAGAGTTCGACCGGCTTCTGGCGGAGCAGGTGTCACTTCACGACAACAGCAGGCTGCCTGCTGCTGCTCCCTCCCCAAGGACCCCGGCAGCGGCAGCACCGTGGACAGCACCCAAAGCCCGTGCTGCTACTGACTCGGCAGCCTCAGCCCGACAGCAGGCCGCAACGTCCACCCCAGTGCCTGTGAGTATGCAGCACATGCAGCAGCAGCAGCAGCAGCAGCAGCAGCAGCACATGCAGCAGCAGCAGCAGCAGCAGCAGCACATGCAGCAGCAGCAGCAGCAGCAGACCCTGCGGCAGGCAGGCGGGCGCTGGGCGGCCGCCGATCAGTGCTGCTGACACCCTCTCCGACTCCCGGCCGTGTTTGTAAACACCGACTCGGTTTTACGGCGCCCAAGCCGCGCTTGTTGCCTAGTGGGGCCTCCCCTCCCCTCACCGTGCCTCACCGCCTCCGCGACCTGCCTTTGCCTACTCCGGGCGGACTCGTCACGCCTCGCCCCCGCCCCCCGCAGCCCGCTCCGACCCCGCCCCCCGCCCCCGCCACCCCTCAATGGCGGCCTCGGCCCCGGCAATCAATACTTGCTCGGCGGCGGGCTTCGCCCCCCCCCCCCCACTCCCCGCAGGACCTGGCCTGGAGCCTGGGGCCGTCCCCCGCCCCCTTCCCCTCCGCTCCCCGCCCCCGGGGACGCCTCGCCTCACCCCCCGCCGGGTCATCAGTGCCCCACCCCCGCCCCCACGACCTGGCCTGCCTCCGCCCCCGGGCAAGGCAAAGGGCGTTGCTCCCCTGGCGTCGGCTGGAGAGGAGCGGAGCGCTGTCTGCGTGATGGAGATTGCTGCTGCCGTGTAGTCGGTCAGTGGCCAAGCCGGATGTGATTCGACGACTCGTGCCGCTCCAGCCGCGTCGCGTCGTGCCTCTGTGTGTGTGTGTCAGGTGCCAGCCGCCCCAGCCACTGCAGCCCTCCCCGCTCAGGTAGGCCGGCGTTACGTGATGCTGAGACTGCCATTACCCATATACTCACACAAGTTTCTCACACACACACGCACACACACACACGCCCCCTCTGGGCTTGGCACGGCTTGGCCAGGCCTGACCTACCCCAACGGCCCCTGTCTGGACCCAGGCAGGGAGGCCGCGGCCTCACCGGCTCTGTGTGGCTCCTGGCTTCCACTCCACGCATTATTTAGCTCCATCACCAATTACGGAAGTGCGGAGGCCAGAGGCTAGAGTCCTGGCTAGGCTCTGGGCGGCGTACTTGCGCAGTCCCCCCCCCCCCCCCCCCCCCGGACTACAGCCACTACAGCCGGCGCTGCCCATCTGCGTCCAGGTGAGGCCGATGTGGGGTGCCGGCGTGGGGGCTGAGGTTGGGTGGCGCGGGCTAGTGCCAGGGCTGCTGGAGCTGCCGCTCGGGCTGGGACCCCTACCCTCCCGCCCCCCACCCCGGAGTCCCCGACATGGTCCCCGACCACCGCGAGCCCAGCCTCCCAGCCGAGCCCTCTCGCGTCGCCAGCCCCGGGACCAGACCCTGCTCCAGCCCCAGCACGGCAGCACGGGCCTTAGCCGGCGAGGTCTTGTGTGGTGATTGAGTGACGGAGTTTGTGCCCAGACCCCTATCCCCACCGTGCTGCTACCCCTGCTACTGCTGCCGCCACCCGAGATGACGGAGTGTGGTCTGCTTCTGCTTTCAGAGTCTGACCGCTGAGCAGCGGGCACGCATCGAAGCCAACCGACGGGCCGCTATGGAGAAGCGCCGTACCCGTGCCGCCATGCGCGCCAGCGGGCAGCAGCTGGAGCCCGAGGACCCCCAGCAGGCACCGGCGCCGCCGTCCCGCTCGCCGGGCCGCGTGCGGGGCCGCCGGACCAGCACGTCGGCGGCGGCCTCGGAGCCGGCCGATGCCGCGGCAGTAGCAGCAGTCGCAGCAGTGGCCGGGGACTCTGCCTCAGCCCCAGAAGTATCACGTTCGCCGTCCCTGCCGGAGCTGGAGGCTGTTGACGGTGTCCCGGCCGCAACCCCGCCGGCCGAAGTAGATCCCGAGGTTGAGGCGGCCCTGGCCATGCAGGACCTGGAGATGCAGCAGGAGCTGCAGGCCGTGTCCGTGGACCTCCCCGTTGACATCGCTGACGTGGAGGTGTCTCCTCTGGACGGTCCTGCCGGCGCCAGTGCCGGCCCCAACCCAAGCCCTGCCCCCGGCCCTACCGCCGGCGGTGGGCAGCCGCCGCAGGAGGGCAACGGGCACCGCGACAGCGTCAACCAGGTCCTGGACGACGTGCTCATCGGGGCGGCCGGCGACCAGCCTGCAGATCAGGCGCCCAACGCCGATTCCCTCGCCATCCTGGCGGCTTCTCTGATGGACGGCGACGTGGATCCCGACATGCCCGCCGTAAGTAACCGGAACAGCTCGGATGCTTGGCGGTGCGGCGGGTAATGTAATGTTCTCGTCTCGGCAGGTGGCGCGGCCAGCGTTCGCAGCCCCCCGCTTCGGCCCCGAGCTCGGCTTGTGCCTCTCGGAGAACTCGTCCTCGTCGTCTAGTGACGTCACGGTCACCATCAACTCGGACAGGGACAGCGACAAGAGGGCCTGCGACGGCGACGGGCCGTCCCCCAAGCGCGGCTCGGGCGCTGGCGCGGGGCCGCCCTCCCCGGCCGAGGACACGACGTCCTGGAACCTGGCCTCCTTCATGCAGCAGCCGGAAGACGCTCCGGACGACGTCGACCTGGAGGTGGGCAAGATCGTTGGGGGGAACAACGATAAGTGAAGCAGAGCCACAGGCATCGCCTCCTGTTTGTCATCCGTAGGACTGAGTCAATGAAGAGTGTTGCTGGTGAAATGTTTACGTCCTGGTTAGCAGCCTAACAGGCCCTTTTGTCTTCTTATATGTTTCATGATCTCTTTCACATTTTCCTTTTATACTTTGGTGTTACTTGGCATTTGCTATGGATCAATGTGCTTTATTTTAGTATTGCTTGTGCTTCGCTTTCATTGTTTCAATGTGTGTAGCAACTGTGAAGTAATTTACAGGGAACGTTTGTTTGTACTTGTTGAATTTTGGAGTTGACCTTTTTTTGTTTCCTTTTTAGCAAGATGGCCCATATTCCGTAGTTATTTGTGATTCTTCGCATCATGTTCAAAACCATGCACAGCCGTTGTTGCTTCACAAAAATTAAATTGCACGCCAAAATAGATTAAATAGCAGATTTTTCTTTAAAATGTGCAAGTGCGGTCATTTAGGAAATGTATTAAAGCATCAGTCTTGTACAGTACTGTACAAATTAAAGTCTGTCTCTATCTAGAGCCAAACAGGGTTGATGTCAAAGTCTGAACTATTAACATAAGCCGTTGTACATTTTATTTCAAAATTCTAAGAACAATTGAAATTCTGTACCTCTGTAGGAAACTAATTGCTCAAAAGCATTCTGATTACGATAATGCACGTAAACGTAAGCAAACCCTTGATCAATGGCAACATTAAAGTGGCGACCTAAATTTCTCTGTAAACTAAAAGTTTGGATTTACCCTCCCACCAGTCTTGGTGTTGGTATCCTTGGTGACATGTGCATTCAATGATCAGCTTTCTTTCTGTTTTATGTTATTGGACCAGATTTGGCCAAGGTAATCTCACATTTCAATCTTCATAATGTTTGCGAAGTGCAGTCAATTCAGTCAAATTATCCTTGGTCAATAGTCAGTTTTCCACAACCGTCTTCTCTTCTCCTCTGTTTTCATATATGTATATGTGTGATTTCTAAATTAAGTGAGGTTTATTGTGTATTTCTGCATATCAGAGATTATTATGATTTTTCTTTTAGCTAATACTGCAAGTACCTTTCAGTCAAACAATTTTATATTTATGTTTTCTTTTCTTAATGAAAAGTAATTGAAATAATTGCGGAATGAAAAACAATTAAGTTCACATTTAGCAGATTGTGTATGTGTCAACTGTGATTTTATGTAGGGTTTATTTTTTTATTTCTAATTAGAGGGGTATTGTGTGTGCACAAAAACCATGCTCTAACTGCTGTGACCTTTTGCCTCTCCTATTCCTAATATAAGAATGTATTGTTTTGTTCACCCTGCACTTCCAGTTGAATTCTTTATCATTGTTTTCATTTAATTTAAGTTCAAGCAAAGTATAATTTAACTCAAGGGTTTTCTACCCATTACACTATGTAGAACTGTCATGTCTTTTATTCCTTTTTCCTTATCCTGACAACATGTCAATTATTTTTCCATACTAGGCAAGTAAGTGTATTGGTTAGATTTTACATCTCTTGTAGGCAACCGATCCTTGAGACTGTAGCTATGGTCTGAAGGCTTATTAGGTAGGACACTTACATGTTTCATTCCTTTTAAAGTTTCTTCATTCAGTTTGTACTTGCATTTAGGTGTCAATCATAAAGGTTTTACCTGCTTTAATCTTTCAATTTGTGTGCCAATAATTGATGTGACTATCTTAAATTATCCCTTGTCCCTTCTATTCTGTGTATGTGGTACTCATGATTTTAATTTAATCAATCAGGAAGTATGCTTATTGGTGTTATCAGAATGTTAGTGTATTATTATTATCTCTTTACGATACTTATATGTGTGAAACTTGTGCCCATTGTCCTTGTTATGTGGGTCCTCTTTCAAACGTAATCTGTGTTGTGTGTATAAATGTATTAATAGGATTATAGGAATAAATTGATTGTTCATATAAAAATAACTCTGCTTTTTATTCTCTTAACCTCAGACAAGAACACACAAAGTTTACTCTTTATTCCCTTCCTTCCTTTTGTACGGACACCTGTTGCCGCTGAGTGGGGTACCAACCTACACATTTTCAGAACATCATGAATGACGATCATTCCAAGAGACAGCCATTGTCATTGCGTTTTACACATGCATGCCCCTGTCCTGTCAGTATCCGTAGTGGGATGTCATGTTCTTTCGGTTTTTGTAAACGGGATGCCGCTAAGTAAAATTGTGGGTGCCCACTGCGTGCGTCGGGGGCGGGGGAGGGGGGAGGAGGGGATGTGGAGGGGTTGGGCGTGGGGCAGGGCCGGCAGGGCAAGAGCAGGCGGAGCAGGGGCCGGAGGTGCAGGAGTAGACTGTAACCTGCAAATTGCAGTTTGTTTACCTCTTATTAAACGTCAGACAATCTGAAATATTCGGATTTATGTACCTGTAAGTTTGACCGTTAGAACAATCTGGAGGCTAATAATTACAACTTGTTTTACCAATTTGAGAGTAAATTTGTTTATTATGTGACTCATGCTCTTAAGAGGTGCCCTAGCTTTTAAAAAGAGTAAGTTCTCTGATATTTTCTTTTAAAATTTAGTCAGCAGTTGTTTCCGAAGACAGTGATTTAATGGATGCTTTGAATGGTGTATTTTTCGCCATGAACAGCTCATTATTTCTTGTGGCTAGGATGCAGTATTCATTCACAAATTGGTTATGTCTCAGTACATTAATGGTTTTAGGACCAATTAGTTTACCTTGTTACCTGCCTTAATTTAAGCGTGGGGCTATGGTGTACGTTTGTGTGAAAACCACTTCACATGTTTCTTTTTTTTTTTATTCAAAGTCATGAAGGAATAATTTGGCGTACCTCTGAAGTGGTCTTGGAATTTTTGCCGTGTTTTCCAAAATGTTGTGCCTTTAATGAGTATCGTGCTGTATAAACATGTACATGTTGCAGGATTAATAAAGTTATCTATAACACCCCTTAAGTTTTGTGCTCTCCTTGTTATTATTCTATTGGAATGCTTTTTTAAGTAAAGTTCTTTAGTTGTCAGTTTGTGTATTGCTTGTATAGTTTGTGCATGACAGCATGTTTTTATTCATTTTCTTTGTCATTTTTTTTTCTTGTTTATTAGGACCCAGAGAGTGTCTTCGTAGTCAGCCTCCGTAGCGTAAGTGCAGAAAACTCAGCATGCCTACCCAACTGGCACCGGAAATGGATGTTCCCGAGATTCGTGTAAAAACTGTCTTCAATGGGTAAGATGATTTTCTGCATACAATCATAAGTGAATAAGTGAGCATCCTATATTAATAGAATACGCTTTTTATTTGTTTTGTGTAGTTTGGCATGACAATATCTCCTTTCTAGTCTAAAGCTTGTGTACATCTGTAGTGACTAGATTTCAATTATCACTGGGCAGATGTTTCCATGTGGTTTTTCTTCTTAGTTTTAATGCATCTGCAAAATAAAAAAAATTCAGTTGGTATTCAGCATGCATTTGCATAGTGCAGATTTAGTAGTTTTGCACAAATTGTCCTATCGCATGAGACCAGTACACTGTATACTTCTAACACACAGTACATCAAATGAATCGAGTGAACATCACAAGCACCCTGAAAGAACAAAAGCAGCCAAAATGGGGGGGGGGGGCACAAGGGCACGCTCAAACATTTTTAACTTCTTTTATCTCTTTTTAGAGCCTCAAATAAATAAACTATGGTGTTTCTATCACCACGCCCCCCCCCCTTTTTTTCATTTTTTTTCCTCCCTTTAAAAATACGTATGAAGAAAGAAATTAAGCGCACGGTTGTTGGGGAAGAGAAGCAGACGACATTGCCACTGACAGCTCACCAAATTTTTGCCAAATAAATGATGTTTAAAGGGGGGGGGGGGACGGAAGGGAAAGGGATAGTGCGGTGTGTTCCACACCAACGTGAAGTGCGGGTCCAAACACTAGGATCAGAAGCTGAGCAATTGGGTGGGGCGTTCCCTGACCTTCGGACTGCGGAGACAGAACGCCCTGCCGCTGCCCGGCCCCAGCTATAAACGATTTCCTTAGTGCTCCTCTTCACAGGCTGTCGTGGTTTGTGACACTCGCACGTCCGTATGAGAAATCATAAGGCTGTCTCTGAACAGGCGGCCAAACCTCAACCGAGTCGAGTAGGTGGAGCCGTGCCATGCCCCCCCCCCCCCCCCCTCTGGTAGAGGGGATCACGTACCGATGTCTGTACCCCCTGCAAACCGAGGCTGGCGGGGGTCGTTTCCAGTCGATATAAACCGGTTGTGGGGTTGAATTTAGCGGTTCTTGATATCTGTCAGTGTTAGCTAATTTCTGCCCCCCCCCCCTCGTCCTCCTCATAAGAATAAAATAAATCTCCCCCCCCCCCCCCCCGCCCCAAATTTTTAAAAAGGCGAAGAAGGGATGTTTTAACTGTGTCACGTGACTGCCAGGGAAGTGATGATCACCTACATCGACCCCAGCATCACGCTGGAGCAGCTGCAGCGGGAGATGCGGGACATCTGCCACTTCTCCCCGGAGCAGGTGTTCACCATGAAGTGGGTGGACGAGGAGGGCGACCCCTGCACCATCACGACGCAGCTGGAGCTGCGCGAGGCCATCCGCCTGTACGAGCTCAACAAGGACTCGGAGCTGACCGTGCACGGTAAGTCCTGGCGTGACATACTCCCCGCGCTTGTGCCGTGCCGTGCCGCGCCGCGCAAGGGGTATGTTCGTGCCCCCGCTCGACCCCCCCCCCCCCCCCCCCCCGGGTCTCTTTTTTTTCTTTTGTTGACCACTGCCTTCGGAGACTTGCTAACGGAGATATAATGCAAGTGCGGATATGATCAATATGATAGCCAATGAGGTAGTTGATGGTAGATTGGAGCCCGACAGTATGTCTGCATTTACTGTGGGACTGCGGCCGGTTCAAGTTCCCCCCCAAGGGTCAGTCTGTGCTTGGCCTCCGAGTCTCAGCGCCCGCCATACTGCGGGTAGGCCAGCCCGCCGAGCTGCCGTGTCCACCGGCTGGCCTACCGCAGCCGTCCCGAGCGGGGCTGGCTGGTAAAAGCCACATGCATGTGTCGGGTTTGCCGCAGAGTCCTGTCGGGTTTGACGAAACCCGACGGAGCCCGGCCGGGAACCTTGGAAACCCCCCCCCCCCCCCCCCAACGGGTTCACATGGTTGTTTTGATATTTTCAAGGTGGAAACAGTGTCTGTATGGAGTGGCGCTGTGACGTCATTCCTGCCCGGCCACCGCGCAGCATCGCCCCCCCCTCCCCCCCCCTCGGACTGGACTGGACGGGGCACGAGGTCCCCTTCCCCCCCCTCCCCCCCCCTCCCCCCCCCCTTCTCACCCCCCGGCTGTGCTGCCCCCAACACGGCAGGGCCCCCGGCAGGGCCGGGCGAGGCGGATACCTTGCGGTCTCCCAGCTATTTTCAAAGCCGCAAGTAGCGAGCACTCTCCGCTTGTTCCCCCCCCCCCCTCCCCCTCCCCCGCCGCCGCTCCCCTGTCAGTCACGGCCCGCTGGAGCCGCGTGGGGTGCGTCTGCGCTGCGGGGTGGATGTCGGATCTAGCTGGCTGCGGCCGCCCCGCCCCGCCCCGCCCCTCCTCGCTTCATCCCCTCTTTCTGGCAACGCCTCTGGCAGCGTTAGCCGTGGCACAGTTCTCTACCCCGCCCCGCCCCGCCCCGCCCCGCCGCCCGCCCCTCGCCTCGCCTGTACGGCGCCACCAAATGGCGCAGCGCTGGCCTGCGGAGCGCTCCTTGGGTGCGGCGCGGTGCGGCACAGAGGCATAACACAGCCCTAGCCACCAGTGCCGGCAGGGCCGGCAGGGCCGCGGTGACAGCCATGATGATGGCGTTAATGACGCTGTCCCTGGGAGTGTCCTCGCCTCGGCCTGTCTCCTCCGGTCGGTTTGGGCTCGGCTGGGCCGGGGCAGGGGCTCTTTCGCCCCTAGGCCCTTGGCGCAGCGGCTCCTACTTCCCACCCCCCCGTGCGCCTGCGCACCCCCCCCCCCCCCCCCCCCCCCCTGGTCGGCCCCGCCCGCTCGCAGCACGGGGGACGGCGCTTGGCTTTGCCCCCTTATGGAACGGGACCAACGGGACGGGCGTTGCAGGGCGGGGGGGCTGGGGAGGGGTGCGGGGGCCGTGGGGCGGGGCTGTGGGGCCGCCGTGTGGAACTCCAGTGCAGCCGCGCCTCTCGACTCTGTCGCACCGTTAGCGCTCCGCCCCGCCCCGCTCGGTGGTTCTGCACCGGCGGGCCCAGCACTGCCCAGCACTACTCCCGCTTAGCCCAGCAGAGCTCTGCTGCAGCATGGCTTGGGGCTACTGGAGCGCTACGTCGGTGCTGCCGGACCGGCGGTCCCCGCGCCGGGGCACGGCCCTGGCCACGCACGCGGCCGCCCCCGCCCCGCAGCCCCCCACCGCCGCCGCGGCCCCGGGGCCCTGCTCTTCGTCGTCGTCCTCGTCGGCGGACGGCCCGCTGGCGGGGGCTGCCATGGCCGCCGTGGCCCCCGCCGTGGTCCCCGCCGTGGCTGCAGAGCCCATCCGGGCGGCCCGCCGACCCTCGCTGGACCTGTACGGCGGACAGCTGGACGACGGCTTCCGTACCACGATGGAGCGGGTGGGGCTGCCGCTGTGCTCCAGCGCGCCGCACGCCCACCAGATGCAGGCCCCCGTGCCCCAGTACCGGACCGTGCCGTGGGCGGCCTCCACCACGGCCGTGCACCTGGACGACGGGCACGAGGAGCTCGTCATCAACCACTCGTACTGCCCGAGGCTGGACCACCGGCACGGCCACGGCCCAGGCCACGGCCCAGGCCACGGCCACAGCCACGGCCATCTGCACGGCCTGCTCGGTGGGCCCGCGACCCCCGGTCCGGGCCCCGGACTCGGCCTCGGCCCCGGCGGCCACCATCACCACCACCACCACGCCGGGCCGAACAGGTACCAGGCCCAGGTCCAGTACCACCGGGCCGACATGGAGCCCTCGGACGACGAGGAGGAGCCGGGCTATGCGTCGGGTGAGTCGGCGTGTGCGTGTGTGTGCCCCACTGACATACAGCTCAGGCTGCTCGGTGCCCGACAGGGCGCTCCCGGCCAGTCACCCACACCGGGCCAGCCCTGCGCCTGCCCTGCGCCTGCCCTGCGCCTGCCCTGCGCCTGCCCTGCGCCTGCCCTGCGCCTGCCCTGCGCCTGCCCTGCGCCAGCCCTGCGCCTGCCCTGCGCCTGCCCTGCGCCAGCACGTGGGCGGCCCTACGACCCTTCCTCCCCTGGAGCCTGACCCCCCCCCCCCCTACACCCATCCCCACACACCCCCCGCACCCCCGTGGCCCCCTAAAATGAGGAGGCAGCGCCGTAGTCTCCCTCCTTCCCTCCCTGATCGGCCATTCATCGGCCAGCCAAGCGGGGCGTCCAATCCTTGTTGTATCATCTTGTCCCCGTGTGGGAGACAACGCATGATCGTGATGGAGGCGCCTGCTGCGTAGGCAACCCCAGACCTGTGCACGCGCGCGTGCCGTGCGGGCTGGCCTACCCCGGCACTGGCAGGCGCTCGGCCCGCACAGGCACACAAGTGGCAGCGCCCCGCCGGCAGCCTGTGCCGACTGCCCCGTGGCGACAGGTGCTCTGCTCGGCTCGGCACCTCCCGCTGCCTCCCCTCGCCATCTCATCAGCGCGGCAGCTGGCTGCAGCTGGCTGCAGCTGGCTGCAGCCCGGGCTATGGCGAGGAGACGCCGACAGTCGTAGGCACGCCCGGCGGGGTAAAGGACTACACCAGGTGTGCCATTTGCCCCGTGCCAAGGGAAAGGTAGGCAAGCCCGCGACGCACTAGCTCCGTCTCTTTCTGTCTCGGCTAGACGCGTGAGGTAGAAAAAGACGGAACTAGT